>JAJEJO010051668.1:69489-85092 GCA_020662805.1 Glaucomys volans
AGAGAGAGAGAGAGAGAGAGAGAGAGAGAGAGAGAGAGAGAGAGAGATATATATACTGGGAATTGAACCCATGGCCTCATCATGCTATGCAAATGCTCTACCATTGAACTACATCCCAGACTCCTCTTTCTTGAAGGTTTTGAGTCCGGGTCTTGCTAAACTGCAGAAGCTGGCCTCAAACTTGAAATTCTCCTGCTTAGTCTCCTGATTAACTGGGATGCAAGCAGGCATGCACGACTGTGCCTGGTCTAAATTATTATTATTCTTGGTATTGGGAATTGAACCCAGGGGCACTTTACCACTGAGCTAAATCCCCAGACCTTTTTATTTTGAAACAGGATTTTGCTAAATTGCTCACTAAATTGGTGAGGCTGTCATCAAACTTGTGATCCTCTTGCCTCTTCCTCCTGAGTCTCTGAGATTACAGGGGCATGTCACTGTACCTGGCTTAAAATATTTTTTAAAGAAGACGTATAATAGTCCAGTGAGAAGAATCTCTGTATTTACTTCCTCCCTATTGTTATCTTTTTAGATGTTTAGGTTAATCTCCCCCCGCCCGCCCCCCCGTGGTAATGGGGATTGAACCCAGGGGTACTTCATCATTGAACAATTATTTGTATACTTTTATTATAAAACAGTAGTCTCCTAATAAAAGCTAAGTTGCTCAGGCTGGCCTCAAATTTGTAATCCTTCTACCTTAGCTTCCCAAGTAGCTGAGATTGTAGGTGTGAGCACTGCACCCACCAGGTTATTCTAATTTTTAAAAATATTTCCATAACATTTCAATAAGCATATTTGGATACACACCTTTTTCTGTTTTTGAATATTTTTCTCAAGGAAAAGCTTCAGGAGGGGGTTATTAGACCAGCAAAAATAAATGTTTCTATAATGCCTGAGAGCTAAACAATGTCAAAAGCTAAAACAGAATGTCTTAACAGTATTACAGCAGTCCTTAACTTGTGATGTGTTCAACAAGTGACAACATTGATGTGTCAAACAGGTGACAACATATTTCACTTACCAGACTACCAAAGATTTAAAAAGTCTGAAAATTCCCATTGTGTTGAATCAAACACTCACATGCTGATTGGTGCTACTGGCTGAACTGTGAGTTCCTCCAATCATATGTTAAAGTCCTAAACTCCAGTATGCTGAGAATGTGACTGTATTTGGGGATAGGGTCTTTAAAGAGGTAATTAGGCTAAAATGAGGTTGTTAGTGTAGGCTCTAATTCAATATAACTGGTGTCCTTATCAGAAGAAGAAATTTGGACACAAACAGTTGATGTGAAGACAAAGGAAGAAGATGGCCATCTATAAACCATGGACAGAGGCCTGGAATAGATTCTTCCTTCAAAGCCCTCAGAAGAAAACCAACCTTGCCAATACCTTCTCTCAGACTTCTGGTTCCAGAACTGTGAAAAAAAATTAATTTCTGTTGTTTACAATACCCAGTCTATGGTACTTGATTATGGCAGCCCTAGCACATGAATACAGTTGGTAAAAATATAAATGGGTTCAATTATTTATTTATTTATTTATTTATTTATTTATTTATTTTTGGTACTGGGGATTGGACCCAGGGGTACTCAACCACTGAGTCACATTCCAGCCCTTTTTTGTATTTTATTTAGAGACCCAGTGTCACTGAGTTGTTTAGGGCTTTGCTAAGTAGCTGAGGCTGGCTTTGAACTTTTGATCCTCCTGTCTCAGCCTCAGGAGCTGCTGGGATTATAGGTGTGTGCCACCACACCTGGTGGGTTCAATCCAGCAATTTCATTTATATGAATTCACCCTGTAGATAAATGCCCATGAGTAGCAGACATTGCTCTAAGCACTGAGTATACATCAGTGAACAAGACAAAGGCAGTGAGAAGAAACAGGTACTACATTATTCAAGGAAAGAAATCAACATATAATTTCAGATAATCATAGTTACTCTAAAAGAAATCAAATAGGTTGATGTGATAGGGGTTACTGCAGACAATTTGGAGAGGATTATTTGAGGGATGGCATCTTAGCTGAGATCTAAAACTAAAGCCTGCAATCTCTAATTTAATTTAATCTGAAACTAAAGTCATGCAAAGAACTGGGGAAAAGAGAGTTTGGTAAAGGGAAGAGTAAGAACAAATGTCCTGAGGTAGAAACACATTTAATGTGTTTCAGGAAAAGAAAGAAGACCAGAATAGTACAATGGGCAAGGGGAAAAATAGCATGAGATAAAGGGGAAAAGGCAGTGGCCAGGTGATCTAGAGCCTACTAAACCCAAGTAAGAGCCTGAATTGTATTTTAAGTGTAATGGACATCACTGGGTTTTAAGCAAGAATTGATGCAATCTGGTTCTTTTTTTTTGGCAACAGGGATTGAGCCCAGGGGAGTGATGTATTATTGAGCTATATCCCTACCCCTTTTTATTTTTTAAGACTGGGTCTTCCTAAGGTGTAGAGGGCCTCACTAAGTTGCTGAGACTGACTTTGAATTTGCAATCCTCTTGCCTCAGCTTCCCAAGTTGTTGGGGCAATCCAGTTTTTAATATCAAAGAACTAGAAACAATTGCAGGGTCCATTGATAGGATACTGGTTGTATATTTATACTTCATATACATATGTGTGCTTGTATCTAGAAAAACATCCCAAGTATAGATGCTATGGAATTCAGTGTAAATAGGAGACAGAACAACTTCTACTGTGAAAAGCATGTAGTTTCTCTTCACCCTTCTCTCACCTTTAGTTCAAACACAGGTGTATCAATTACTTCTGCACCATGGCGTTTGAAGCAGCGGATGATTACATCAAATACCTTCTCCCGAACTGCCATCTGCCGGGGACTGTAGTCTCTTGTGCCCTGAGTTAAAATCCACCAAAGAACCAGGAATGAGATTTAAAACAAAGAACAATAAATTCTGGAAATATAAAAGGATGATCTCAATGATGAGAAAAGCAAATCATTCCCTAAACTTAGATTTTCCTATAGGCCACTGAATTGTAAAATGAATACAAATAATTCCCTTATTAATTTCTACACTCATTTGCTTATAGCCTTCTAAATTCCATTCCCATTTTAGTTTGTTTCTATTTTCTAGAATTCTTAGACCATTTTTCTCTAAGCAGTTTTTCTAAAAATTCTGGGAATAATAAAATCTTTCCTTGTCTAACAGAAAATACCTACCTGATGACAGGCACATACCTAACTAAAAGTGGTTCAACAGGTTGAATCTTAAAGTTACAAGCAGCCTTTCTTTCCCAGCATAGTTTTCCTCTAAATTCTAATTCATACTATTATTTGTTCTCTAATTTTTTTTCTGATAGAAGTCCTAAGACACAGGCGAGGCAGATAAATTTTATAGATAAATTGTAGGATATTAAGAAGTTAAGTCATCATCTGAGGCCACTCAACATGTTTGTGGCAGGAGAACTCTTGTCAAAGGACCTCTTTTCCAAAACAAAAAAATTTAGTGAGAAGAGTGGCACCGAGTAATCTTTGCAATTCTTTAATGTATGGCTTAAGAGAAGACAGCTGGATTCTCGTATGTGCTTCTTGTATTAAATTCTGTTGTGAAATGTTTTGATTGAAGTATATAAAGAAAATCTAAACTTACACAGATTTATAGTTCTAAAAGAAGGAGTAAACTTTTTTTTTTTTTTTTTTTTTTTGTACTGGGGATTGAACCCAGGGGCACTCCACCACTGAGCCACATCCCCAGCCCTATTTTGTATTTTATTTAGAGACAGGGTCTCACTGAGTTGCTTAGGGCCTCACTAAATTGCTGAGGCTGGCTTTGAACTTGTGATCCTCCTGCCTCAGCCTCCCAAGTGCTAGGATTACAGGCATGCGCCACCGCGCCCGGCAAGAGTAAACTTTTTTTTAGCAAACTTTTCAGCTAATTGTGGATATTCTTTGATACTACACTAAAATCCAACAAGTGGTTGTTTCTTAAAGACTGGATGTAATATGGAATCTGAAAGTTACATCAATGAATTTTTCATACTATTACATTAGAATGCATTAGCTTCACGGTTAAATAAGGTAACTGAAGGGCTGGGGTTGTGGCTCAGTTGTAGATCGCTTGCCTGGCATGTGTGGGGTACTGGGTTCGATTCTTGGCACCACATATAAATAAATAAAATAAAAGTCCATTGACAACTGAAAAATATTTAAAAAAAATAAGGTAACTGGAATAGTCAAATTGACAGAGACAGAAAATAGGTTAGTGGTTACCAGATGGCAGAAGGGGCAGGTGATGTGGGAGTTACTGTTAACTGGGTACAGTTTCTATTGATGATGATGAAAAAGGTTTAGAGATAGATAGTGGTGATGGTTATAAAACAATGTGAACAATGTACTTCATGCTACTGAACTGCACACTTAAAAATTATTAAAATAGTAAATTTCAGTATGTATATTTTACCACAGTAAAAAACAAACAAACCCATTACTGTATCTTGTGCTTTAAATAGATCTTCTACCCACGCATCATTTTATAGCATCATATGTGGGTCATTTGGAAAATACATTGATATCAGTTATACAGATCTTTCACATGTTGACACATTTCATTATACAATATCAGAAAATCATTGAAGTCAATTATCACCACAGATCTCATCAAGATTGGGAAGTTGTCAAGTTCTTGGTGGAAAATACAAATTTTCCAAAATTCTAACCTACTGGAATGCCTGAATTTTATCACTGACAACAAATCACTACCATGTCTTCCTTAAATTGACAAGGCTTATTTTTTGTAAAAAGGTCTGCTAAATATCCAAGTCTGAAAAGCCATAATTAATCTTTTAGTTGTTCTTTTAAATTAAAAAGGTATTCTATGAAAAATGTTAACTAGTCTAGCTCAAAACTTAAACAATGGCTCAAGTGTTTTCCCCATTTTAGAATGAAGTACAAGTGCTTTATGCATACTTCCCATTTCTTAACAGTAAATGTTAAAAAAGCATATTTAAGGGTTGAGATCAAATAAATTTAAAATTTTTTTACTGCTTTATAAAGAGTATTCTTGAGGGAAACTGAATTTCATTTCTTAACTGAGTGCACTGAGGAAAGAACATTACAGTTGATCCTCTGTACCCATAGGACCATAAATTCATATCCACAGAATGAACAAACTGGATTGAAAATATTTGGGGGAAAAATTGCATCTGTACTGAACATGCACAGCTTTTCCCCTCATTATTAGAACAATATAGAATAATAACTACGATGTAGCTTTTACATTATATTAAGTACTATAAGTAATTTAGAGATGATTTGAAGTATACAGGAGGATGTGCATAGTTTATATGCAAATACTAATCATTTTATATGAAGTACTTGAGCACCTGTGGATTTTGGTACTTGTAGGAGACCTTGGAACTGATCGTGCAGTTACCAAGAGATGATTATACTGGCTACTAGTACAGTTTAGTGTCACTCTCTTGACTTGTGCTATGGGAGAAGTTCTACTCTTCCAGTGCTTTTGCACCTTCAGTGCAAATGTTAATAGTGGAAAAAGTAAATAGCATTTTATTATCATAAAAATAGTTTTGACCATGAAGACTCCTTGAAAGGGCCTTGCCCCTATATTACTGAGTTATCTCTGGTATTAATATGAATTACACGTTTAAAAATGTGTTTCAATAAAGCAAAGTGGAGCCCCGCATAGTGGTGCACGCCTGTAATCCCAGTGCCTCTAAAGGCTGAGGCAGGAGGATTGGGAGTTCAAAGTCAGCCTCAAAAACGTCGAGGTGCTAAGCAACTCAGTGAGACCCTGTCTCTAAATAAAATACAAAATAGGGCTGGGGATGTGGCTCAGTGGTCGAGTGCCCCTGAGTTCAATCCCTGGTACACCCCCCCCAAAAAAGAAAGTAAAGTGGAACCTCAAAGTAACCTCATTTTTTTTTTTTTTTAATTGCTTAGGGCCTCACTAAGTAAGTGAGGCTGGCTTTGAACTTGTGATCCTCTTGCCTCAGCCTTCCTAGCCGCTGGGAATACAGGTGTGCTCCAAACCTAATTTTCTTTTAACATTATATTATGGAAAATTTCAAAGACACCTTTATAGAGAACAGTATTATAGATCACTATATAGCTATTATCTAAGTTCAACAACCAGTAACACCTGTTACTTCTTATTTCATTTAAACCCTCACATCTTTTCCCCAGAGTATTTTCAAAGTCTAGACATTCTATCATTTTCATGTTTCAGTATGATTCTCTAACATAATAATTTTAAGAAAACCCAAAACACTGCCTTTATTTTAATCACAAAACTACATAGCAATCCCTTAATATTATCTAATACCAAGCCATGTTTAATTTCTTTTTATGGTTGGCTGACTTAAATCAGCTTCTAAACAAAGTCTTCATACTGTATCTGGTTGATATATCTGTTTAATCCATATGAGTTTTCTTTTCTTTCTTTTCTTGTGGTGCTCAGGATCGAACCCAGGGTCTTGTGCACGCCAAGCACCAGCTCTACCACTGAGCTACATCCCTAGTTCTGCTTTTCCATTTCATTTACTTGTTGAGGAAATTGGGTCATTTATCCTAATATTTTTTTTCACATTTAAAATCTGATCAACAATACCCTCCATGATCAACATAGTCTATGGACCTGATTGGATTTAAATTCAATTTCCCTTGGCAAGAATATTTCATAGTTAGTGCTATGTACTTATTGCATCATATCAGCAGAACCATAATGTCTGGTTGTCCTGCTTTTAGTGATGTTAGGAATGACTGCTGAGTTTAGATAGGGATGGACTGATCTATCATAAATTCTCCAGTAAATTTTACATCATTCAGTAGTTTGAAGCATTATTAATCATTATTGCTTCAAGATTTTATGCTCTTTAACCTTTGAAAAAGAGAGTATATAGAAAGGAAAAACTCAATGAATTTAGGAGCCCAAAGAATTTAACCTTAACACAAGGAAGACAGACCATTTCCCTTCTCCCTTGAAATTCAATTTCAATTATTTTTATTGAATACCGACTTATTTCTAGGCACCTAGTCTCAGCCTCTCAGGTAAGTAAACGACATGAGTAACTACTAAAAAGTCAGTGAGTAAGAGAGATTTGTATGGAGTGCCAAGAGAACTGAGAGGAAGGTGTAAATAGTTCTGTTTACAGAACTTACAGAAAGTTGCATTTGAATTGAAATCCTCAAGGATGAGCTAAGAATCTTCCACTTTATTCCTACTCTACTCTCCCTCTCTGGTTCTTGTCATGTAGATCTGTTTCTAGTTCTTAGAAACTACCAAAGTTGTTTTTTGCCTCAGGTTTCCATACTGTACTGGACCTATTCCCTTACACTCTTCCCCTGGTTAGCTTCTATCCATTCAAGCTCATTGAGGCTTTCCTAGGTTCCCCAACTCTCCCTTACGTTTCTCACGCAATTCTTGTTAATTTCTTTGTATCACCCAACACAAATTCCATTTGTGGGATAATTTGTCCTAAATCTGTCTCTTTCAGTAGAATATAAGCTCCATGAGGACAGGTTGTATGGTCCACCATGTTATATTAAGTGCTACTTACAATGTTAAGGACAGAGTACTCAATGAGTTATTTACTGAATTAAAGGAGTAGCAGCAGTGGATTGACTCCCCTGAGTTTCTGTCATCATTTTGCCATCCCAGAGTGAGTCAGGTAGAGTTCAGTCCAGCCCAGTGCCCAGAGCAACTATTGTTTCCTCTGTTATATTTCAGAGTCTCATCAATGACCTGGTTTAGGGAAGCAAACATACTAGTGCCCTTGTGAACGGAACAGGACTCTCTCAGAGGCCCTCTAGGAATCATATTACCTTGGGGGTTTTGAGCACAAACTTCTGTTTGCTTTCATCAGGGCCCAGCTGTGCCTTCAGTTTCAGTAGTTTTGCCACCTCCTCTTCGATCTGTGGAGAGAAAAAGGCCGCCGGGCTATTCATCTGTCACTCCCTACCTCCTCCGCCATTCATTCGATATTCCTCCTTCATCAGGAACTGGGGCAGATCTCTCTGCTTAGACCTAGCCTTGCTTCTCTGGCGACCCATCCTGGCGACCTTTTCACCCAGCCCATCCTTCTCCCTAGCACTCCAGTCCTTTCCTCCACATGCCTGTCCTCTGTACAGACCACCCCCGTTTCATGCCGTCCCTGGCTTTGCCTTGCCATTCCCCTGCCGCCTGGTCTCACCTGCTCCGTGCTGGCCTTCTGCTGCTTGAGACCCCGCACGCGCTCTCCCTGAAGTCGCACCAGCTCCTCTAGCGCAGCTCGCTCGGCCATCCCGGCTGCCAACCAGAGATGACTGAGGTCTAGACCAGCCGGGGTGGACTCAGCTTCAACCTGGAAGATTTCCGGCTATCGAGACACTGGCCTGCCTGCCTAGAGAGCCTCCGCCGAGTGCAAAATCCACTTCCGGGTTAGAGATCCTGGGAGGACAGGATCTCTGTCAGCCTTCAGAACTAATTCGGCGCTTGGGTCTTTCTTAGCGTTCCTGCTTCGCTTTTCCTGCGCACTACGAAGGTCCGGCCTGACTTGCTCCCAGGCCTTTGACTCCTGTCCCGGAAGGCCGGTGTCCTCCCGCACAATGCCCCAGCTCGGACTCCTGCCCAGGAGGACCTGGGCTGCGCTGCTCAGCCAGCTCCTGAGACTACGCCCCACCGCGTGCATCCCTGCAGTCGGTTGTCATAGCCAGGTGAGCCAGACTGAGCTAGCTCCGTCTATCGGGGTTGGGTCTCCAAGTCTGAAAGCATGACTCACGACCTGTACTATTTATTACAATTGCTTTTTTTATTGAGAGCTATTGAGTACTGGTACAGAACTAAGCATATTGGGTGCTTTGTCATTTAATATTTGGAGCAATCTTGGTAGGTTTGGGCTTTTATTTCTATTTTTTTTGAACCAAGGATTGAATTCAGGGACACTCGGCCACTGAGCCACATCCCCAGTCCTATTTTTTGTATTTTATTTAGAGACAGGGTCTCACTGAGTTGCTTAGGGCCTCGCTAAGTTGCTGAGGCTGGCTTTGAACTCGTGATCCTCCTGACTCAGCCTCCCAAGTCGCTTGGATTACAGGCGTGCGCCACTACACCCGGCTCTTTTATTTCTATTTTACAGTTGAGGAAATGGAGGCTGCAAGGTTTAATGCCATGTCTGCAGATATGTATCAAGGTTGTTATTTTAATACAGGTCCATATTCCATTAACTGAAAATTTTGGAGTCAAACACAATTACATTATTAAACAAAATATTGTGGGCATTCTCACCAAGTGAGATGGCCAAAGATCACAAAAAGATTGAGTTCACATTAGAGTTTACTTCAAAATGAATTTCGGAAGAACATTTTCAATTTTCAGAAATTTTTGGAGTTTGGTATTACAGATGAGGGATTGTGGATTTGAATTTGTACTTCTCTTTGGGGGAGAAACAAGGAACTACCAAAACATGGAACCACCATACCCTCTATTTCTGGAAGGGCATATTGACATTCTGGTAATAAAGTCAATGTTTGGAAAGTTCCCTAATCTCCTCTTAGCAGATGCTATGAACTATCATGAAAACAGAGCTCATTTTTAAAATTAATTTTCAGTCACAGCATGTTACTAGCTTGAGTTTTTAAGTTTGATCAGGAAATGCTTCCTTTTCACCTCACAGGCTTGTTCTGGGTTCTTGGGCTCATTCTGTCTTCAGTTTACATTTTCCTTATCTCCAAGCCTGATCAACAATGCTATCTTATTAGGATTCTTATTTTTGCTGTTTGAGTAGGAACTGAAGATTGGAACTAATCCCTGCTCCTAGATGTTTGTTGGTGTAGTGGTATTTTGTGCCTTCATTGTTCTCAATTATTTAAACTTTTTCAGACACTTACAAACTCAGATACAGTGAAGAAGCTTGTGTGGTGAAGATATGACCTCATACATTACATGCATATTGTAGATACAACATAGGTTCTTGAGGATGGGGGCTGAGCTCAGGCTTCCTGTTGCTTAGGGTCAAGGGTCTTTGCAGATTGGTTGTTCATAGAATCATTGAAGTCACAGGTCTGAGCAGGGCCCAATGGAGCCACATCTTGTATTCCTTCTTTTTCCAGGTTGCACAGGCAATGTTAACATCCCAACTGAAACCACAACAAGAGAAACCAAATTTTATCATTAAGATCCCAAAGGTAATGCCCTTTGCTCACTCTGCCCCATTAGAGTGCTTTGGAGGCCTGACCTCTGCAATGTGTATCTCTCTGACCTCTTTTAGTATCCTTTTAAGCTTTTTTTTTTTTTGGTACTAGGGATTGAACCCAGGAGCACTTAACCACCGAGCCACATCCCCAGTACTTTTTATTTTTCATTCTGAGACAAGGTCTCACTAACTTGTTTAGGATCTTGCTAAGTGCTGAGGCTGACCTTAAATTTGTGAACCTCCTGCCTCAGCCTCCTGAGTTGCTGGCATTACAGGCATGTGCCACCACGCCCAGCCTTTTAAGCTAAATTAAAATAAAACAACACACACATACACACAACCTTTTTGGCTGGCCATGGTAGAGCATGCCTATAATCTCACTGACTCAAGAGACTGAGGTAAGAGGATCACAAGATTGAGGCCAGCCTTAATGACTTAGTGAGGCCCTAAGCAACTTAGTGAGACCCTGTCTCAAAATAAAAATATAAAGAACTGGGGATGTAGCTCAGTGGTAAAGCTTCCCTGGATTCAATCACCAGTCCAAAAAATGAACAAACAAAAAAGCCAAGAGGTCCTGAGTTTAATTCCAAGCACCACGAAATAAAAACAAAAATCCTATACTATTTTTGAGACATTAGGTGAGGATCAGAGTCAGGGAAAAATGTTAACTCCAAACCTTAGATTTTAGGTATAATTTAACTCTTTCTCTTAAATGGTCATTTAGAAACATTGTTGTTGTTGTTGTTGTTTTGCTTGTACTTTGGCTGCTTTTGATTTCTAGGGCACGAGGGATCTTAGTCCTGAACAGATGGTTGTGAGGGAGAAAATTCTTGATATGGTTGTCAGCTGTTTTAAACGTCATGGAGCAAAGGGTTTGGATACCCCAGCATTTGAGCTAAAGGTAAGAGTAGAAGAGGGCCTAAAACCCCTTTTCTTTTCCTACCTTCAGTGTCCCAAAGGGCTTCTCATCTGTGTTCTCTAGTCATCCTTTGAACTATGGCTTTATTTGACCCCTGTAGGAAACGCTTACTGAAAAATATGAAGAGAACTCTGGGCTCATTTATGATCTGAAGGATCAAGGTGGAGAACTGCTGTCCCTTCGCTACGACCTTACTGTATCCTTCCGAGTGCTGCAGCCTGACCTCCGTCCAGATCTGAAGGGCTGTCTCTGACAAAAGAGAAGAGAATGATTCTGTGACACTATAGCTTTATTGGCAATAGCCTTTACTTCTGGTCTCTCCCAGAAGGCACTTCTTCTAGCAGAGCCTGGGCTGGAGCCCTGTCATTTAATTACATTGTGCATTAGAATTCCTTGGGGAAGCTTGCTGAAACACCGATTCCAGAGATTCTTAATTCTGTAACTGCAGTGGGATTCAACAATTTGCATTTTAAACAGGCAATCTAGGTAATTAAAATACATGTAGTCCCTGGCCTACACTTTTAGATACAAGGATTTCAAGTTGTAGTAAAATCAAGTTTCTGAAGCTTGACTATTTTGAAATAGTAGGGTTTGGGAGGAAGTGGCTCAGACCTGATTTTCTCTGCTTCTTCTCTTTGCTCAACTTTCAGTTTTGCTAAGATAAGATTCCTTCACTTGACACTATTCAATATATTTTGAATGCCATGCACTGCTACACTTTGGGGATAGTGGGAAATAAGACAGAGAAGGTCCTTGTTCTCAATCCTAGTGGATAAGATTCAATTGATAGAGGATCAGTCCTCTCTAATGGACCCAAACTTTGAGCAGTATCTTTCTTCCTTCATCTATTTATATGAGGTCCCCTTTGCTCGGTATCTGGCCATGAATAAACTGAAGAAGATGAAACGCTACCAAGTTGGAAAAGTGTGGCGGCGAGAGAGCCCAACAATAGTACAAGGCCGCTACAGGGAATTCTGCCAGTGTGTAAGTGACCTGATGGGGACAGCACAGCTTGATAGTTAACTTGGAAATTGACTGATCAGTGGCAGTTTCTTTCCTATTTTTTTTTTCCCCTTTTACTGTAGGATTTTGACATTGCTGGTCAGTTTGACCCAATGATCCCTGATGCAGAGTGTTTGAAGATCATGTGTGAAATCCTAAGTGGGTTGCAGCTAGGGGACTTTCTCATTAAGGTGAGGCCAGGGCTAAGGACTGGGGGAGATGTCTGGATTTGGCCCAATGATGTGTATATACATGTACTCTTCCTGTAAGTTTTTTTTTTTTCCCCATTCCTGTTATGAGTCAGGAGACTAGGGACTATCACTGTTTTAAGGGAAAGGGTCTTGACAAGGCAATATTGAATTCACAGGTCAACGATCGGCGGATTGTGGATGGGATGTTTGCTGTCTGTGGTGTTCCTGAAAACAAGTTCCGTGCCATCTGTGCCTCGATGGACAAACTAGACAAGGTAATGAAGAAGCCATGCTTCAGTAGACCCTATCTGGATTTCTGCCATGTCCTCAAATTCATACCATTTGAAAAAAAAAAAATAAGGAAACAGTGTCTGGAAGTGAATTCTTCAAGGAGGAAGGTAAGGAGATACTCTGAAGCAAGATCTAAGTTGTACTATACAGTAGGGATAGTGACTGAATATCTTTATCTTAAACTGCCTCTGATTTGCTGAGTATACTATTAACTATTTATGACATCCGTATTAAATGAAAGATAGTCTTTTCCAGTTAGAGAAAGGATTTGGGGCTGAGCTAACATTTGGGTATTTATGCAGATGTCTTGGAGAGATGTGAGACATGAGATGGTGGCAAAGAAAGGCTTGTCTCCTGAGGTGGCTGATCGAATTGGGGAGTATGCCCAATGTCATGGTAAGAACCAGGATTTTCAGAGCTGTGATAGAATCAGGCTGCTGATGACATGTGTTCAGTTTCCACCTCCAAATCAGCTCCTTTCTGTAGATGTGTTAAGTGCCAGAGCCTGACCTGAATTTAATTTTCCTTTTACTTATTGTAAGTAGGTTTTATCTTCAAATGGCAGCAGTAAAGGCAGAGGAGGAGGGTCTCATTATATGAAACCAGGATCTTCTCTTTCTCCTCCTCCTCCATTTTTTAAAGAAAATGCGATTAGATAAATTTGGATGAAGCACATTTAGGTAAATAGCATATTTACCAACCCTTCTTTTATTCCCAGGTGGAATATCCCTGATAGAGCAAATGTTCCAGGATCCTAGACTATCCCAGAGTAAACAGGCCCTGGAGGGCCTGGGGGACCTGAAGCTACTTTTTGAATATTTGACTTTATTTGGAATTGCTGAAAAGGTAAGCTGAGTTGGGAGTGGACCTCTTGCTGAGTTCTGGGGTTGTGAGAGCCTGGTCTGGGATTGACTATATAGCCTTGTTCCCACAGATTTGCTTTGACCTAAGCCTGGCTCGGGGCATGGACTACTATACAGGAGTGATCTATGAAGCAGTACTGCTACAGACCCCAGCTCAGGCTGGGGAGGAACCCCTGAATGTGGGCAGTGTGGCAGCTGGTGGGCGCTATGATGAGCTGGTGGCCATGTTTGACCCCAAGGGCCACAAGGTGCCATGTGTAGGGCTGAGCATTGGGGTAGAGCGAATCTTCTATATTGTGGAGCAGAGGATGAAGGTAGGTCTTCGGTAGTGAGGTTGGGCTAGAGGTCTAAAAATTTGTTTCTGGCAGTGCAGTTGGACTGCTTTTCTGACAGTTGTTTTACCTTGGTTTTTGGAATTGCTGGTGTAGAGGATGACTTTATTAATTTTACTTCCTTCTCTTTCTTATCAGACTTCTTTTAAGAAGGTACGGACCACAGAGACCCAAGTGTTTGTGGCCACACCCCAGAAGAACTTTCTCCGAGAACGGTTGAAACTAATTGCAGAGCTTTGGAATGCTGGGATTAAGGTATAGTGGGGTTGATATCTCTGGCATTTAGGTATATGTGAAATTCAGGAGCAAGGCTTATTTCTATTTTACGCCTACGCAGAACTCAAGACCTTTTTAATATACCACTAGAGAGTTAGCCACTTATTTCTGACTTTATTGGAAATGTATGTTTTTGGAGTTTGTGTGTTATGGTCACTCTTAAGTCCCTACCTACTGTGTCCTGACCCTTTTCAGGCAGAGATGCTATACAAGAACAACCCTAAACTATTAACCCAACTGCACTATTGTGAGAACACAGGCATTCCATTGGTGGTCATTATTGGTGAGCAAGAACAGAAGGAAGGAGTCATCAAGCTCCGATCGGTGGCCAGCAGAGAGGAGGTGAGTGGGAGCAGGCAGAAATAGAAGGGATCAAGTGTTTCTACCTTTCCTAGGTTCTTTAAGATATATGTGCTTTCTGGCTGAGGAAATAAATTCATGGGTAGTAGTGTTAGGGTTGAATGAAGACCTACCCCAAAGTTGCAGCCAGTGAATATTGACTCTGTGAGCAGAAGAAGGACAAATAAAATTCAAATTGGTGTTTTGAAACTAATCAACAAAATAGATCAGATGTTTGAATCCTTTTAGTCTTGAGGACATACATTCTATAGGTCAGCTTGAAGCCTTTACTACTCCCTACTGGTTGAATGAATAGTGGGAACTGATACAGAGTAAAATGAATGTGGAAAAACGGCTAAGAATATAGTACCACTTTCTAGTTTGTCACTCGAGGGTTCTCTTATGTTTTAGGTTGCCATTAAACGAGAAAATCTTGTGGCTGAAATTCAGAAGCGACTGTCTGAGTCTTGATCCTTGCCTGATTGCCATCTGCTGCTCTTTATAGAAAAGTTTTCATCTAGGACTGAGTTCCTGATAGACTTCACAACAGCTGGCCAGGATGGGTGACAAGTGCCTTCTGCCTCCTCTTTCCTTTCTGAATACAGAACTATAGAAGGCCCTAAGGACTCATGGGCTAGTATAAGCAGCTACTCTGCCTGGGTGCAGATGGCTGGTATGTGAAAGAGACACATTGTCGCTGTAGAGGCAAATTTGAAATGCCTCTGATTCTACAAAAAGGTGCTTAAATGGTTGCTGTGAGCAAGGGTCTGAGGCAGTGGATTCTGAACCACTGAGATCAGATGCCAGATACTTAGCTCTCCATTGTAGCACTGGAACCAGATTCTGGGAAATTTGTCCACGAGTCCTTGGCCTGTCCAGAGAGTTTTGGGAAGACAGCAAGGATGGACAGTGGCTATTTTCTGCTACATCTGAGAACAGAGATGGTATTCCAAGAGCATGGTAGTATTTCTGGCCTATCCACTGATAACAATAGCAGGATGGGGCTGTCTGTTTAATAATCTTGAACATTGAACTTAATAGGTGAATTGACTAGATGGAGATCTGATATTTTGAGATTTTGGAGACCATTTTCTATGCCAGAATCACTGCTGTGACTATTTTGCACACTGCCGTAGAGGCTGTTCTATAATAGTTTGGATAATATATTAAATAAAATATTAAGTGTAATAGTTTGGGTAATTTATTATCATGGGATTCATTTGCATAGGCTATAGAAAAATGCTTGAGTGTACAC
>JAJEJO010051669.1:0-51425 GCA_020662805.1 Glaucomys volans
TCAAATTAAAAAATATATGAAGTGTACAATTGGGGTGTTCCCTCTGGGGCAGCAACACTGGCAGGTGTCTCCTTCCTTCACAATGGCATAGACAATTATCAGCACCAGTGTAATTAACTGCAGGAAAGGATTGAGGTCGTATTATTTCTTTAAAACTACAAAGATGTAATTTCCTTGAAAATCAAAAGAAATCTTTAACCCCTTCCCAAAATAACCAAAAAGACACAAAAATGTTGAAGGTTTGTGTATGCTTACAAACAATTTAAAGATAAGCAAATCTAAGCACTAAGATCATCTCTTGCCTGACTCCCTGCTTAACTTCATTAGGACCTTGTCTTTCACAAAAATCAGTTGAAATATGTTTTCTTTCATTTTCATGAATTTTTTGATCAGAAAGATGGTGTCAGTCAGCTACCCCATCTCATCCATCCAATGTGTAATATGTCAGGAACTGCACATGGGGAAGCTAATCAGTGACAAGAATAGTGTGAGGAGATAATGAAATTTGGTTTGAAGATTTGCAGAACTGGAAAATGTCTCCTCACTACGTGATTACTCAATGATTAAAATAAGATGTACTTCATTTGGCCACAAACCTCCCCCTGTGAGAAGGGGGATCCACCTGTCTGTGATCACCCATCTCCTATATAAACTGCCCATAAATCAGCTTCTGGGCAAGAGAACTGTTGCAGTGATGGAGAAACAGTGGCCTCTGGGAAGCAGAAACATGCAGTCTGGAATAGGATCTCTTGAAGTTACACCATGAACTCCCTTTCCTTTCCATCTGGGGTCCTCCCATTTGGTAAGGCAGGGCAATCTGGGGCAGCTCCTCTGTGCAAGGGAGGGCCACCTGGTTCATGGAGTGCTCAGCAGGAGGAGAAATAGTTGCAAGACTTCAGGACTTTCATCAGAAATCTTGGAGCTGGTTAATATATAAAGGCTTTTGACCTTTTTGCCTAAATTGATGTGAAAAGAGAGAAAGTAAATATAAAAAAAAAATGTTTTAACACTCTTTTCAGTTTTATTAATATACACTTATATCTGAGTTTTTGGTGGGTCAGGATTACACTTATGTCTGTTAGGATGCCTATGAAAAATACATTCAATAAAATAAATGAGGTAAATGTTTGTAAGTGTACTCTATGTGTATTAGACAGGTAAAATATCTGAGTGATTTCTGAGTAAGTTGGAATACTGAAACACCCAATTGCTAAATGGAAATTCAAGGACAACATATTTGGGTCATAAATTGTTGGCATATGGCAAAACAGTTAACGTGGGTCCAAAGATTTGTAAGGATTGTTTAAAAATGTTAAAGAGAGCAATGCAGAAATGAACCAGTAAGTGGGAGAGATTAGAAGGTTTTAAGTACGGGGATATATTATTGGTGATGAAAATTAAGAGCAGACTGAATCAGTAAGACAGGCTTCATCCTCCCCTTCCAGACACTGAATCCCCATGAGGTTGGAGAAAGGATCAGGTTAGAATGTTTTAAAATGTGTGTCTGTGCAGACCTTAGAACCTGGACCCCCAGATAAAAAGCCCATGGATTTATAGGACAGAGTGTCCCAATTATTAGGGGAAAGTTGCAGGAGTTGGATGAAGCTCAAGGCATGATTTTCTCTCAGATGCAGACAGGGCTTTTTGGGTTTATAGCAGTAGGGAGCCAGTGACCAACAAAAGGATGCCCTGTTCAGGGTGGGCAGACCAAGCCTTTAATCAGGATGTTCTGCTTCTTACCTCTAAATATTCTCCTGCTGTTAGACAAGAAATAAAAGAAACATTACTCAATCTTTTATAGCCTATGTTTTACTGCAGTCTATATTTTACATTTGATATAAACATTTTACCACAGGTCTTGTACACTGTAATTTTTATTCATTTTTCCCTTGAAAGGAAGTAAAAATGATGGGCTCAAACACTGGGTATCTAATATTCTAAAAACATTAATACTTTCATTGAAAGTTATAGATACATATTAACACCAGGATATAGATAGTGAAAATATTCTCCATATTTTATTCTCTATATTTTTAGCAAGGAGAGCCTGAAGACAACTTTTCCAGGAAACATGAAAGCCAAGAAATTGTCACTGACTAAAAACCTGACCTAAGCCTAATCTATAATTATTTAATTGAATGAGATAGGTAAAAAGCAAATGTGCCGTTCTTTAGCTTACAAAAACTTTGAAAAATAAACATTTAAAGTTATATGTAAACACCAGTTTTAATCATTATCCCCAAATAAAAAAATGTAAATTACAAGCACGATATTCAGACACCAGTGTCAGCCCTAATCATGACACTATAGAAGCTATTTTCTGCCTGTAACATTTTATTTTTTTACTTTCTCAAACAAAACTTAGTGATACCACAAAATTCTGCATTATTACTGTGTTTTACATCATGTAGGGAATTTTCTTAATTATGCTTCACTCTCAAAGATGTGTATTTCCTGTCAAATTCTGAAGTAAATTATAACATTAAATGATATTTCCTTTACCTCTGGAATTACAAACATGGCTCTGAAACAATTAATGAAGCTGGATCGTCTCTCATAGAGGAATCTTCCATGAGATTGAATATACCCTAGTAATCATACCAACCATTAACCATAAGAAAGTAATTAGAATTATTTTAATGGGTACTATTTAGTTTAACATGTAAGATAAGTGTTCTACTTATAAAAGTAACATGCTCAAATAACAAGTATGGTCAAATTTAAGTTGTACAAGAAAACGTTTAAGGACACAATGTGAAAATATATGTGAATAAAATCTTTGAAATATTTGGTAATGGTTTTCTACAAAGGATTTTTTCTATTTTGCTAATGTTTACTTGTATTTATATTCTTTTTATATACAAATAATCTTTGATCACAAACAATTTCAGAGGACTGAAAAAGACAGTAAATATATGCAAATTATGTGATGCACGCTATGACCCAAAGAACATTCAGGGGAGACTAAAATAAACAGACATTTCAGAGGAAAAATTTATCGAATTGAAATTCTGAAATATTTCAACCACTGTTTAAAGTATAATAGACATAAACATGAACAAAACTCCATGTTCCTATTCAAGAACATGTTTGTCAAAATGTATTCTGTATCAGAATCACCTGAGGGTATATTACAATACAGGCTAGTGGTCTGCATTTCTCTTCTGTTTCTGATTCAGTAGGGCTAGCAGAGGGACCAAGAATTTCCATTTATAATGAGCTGCCAGGTGCTAGTAGGATAGAGATGACACTCAAGGGTTTTCAACCCTGGTGATACATTAAGTTGATCTCCACATTTTTACCACCTGAGTTCTCCATATAAGTCAAGTTTGGGAAGAAGGTATTGTTGGCTTTTGAAGCTCTCCAGGTGTTTCCAGGAAGTTAGAGGAAAAAGTACAGTCTGCAGGTAAAATTTGAACTGAGTACTAACATATAGATTATCTGAAGCTTTAAAAACACTGAAAGGATACATTTACATAGTATTTCCAGCTTATACTGTATTCATCCATGCTTGTCTTGTTTAATTATGATCTTTACCAAAATTCAAAAAACAAGGTATTATAATTTTTTCCCCAAAAAAAGCATCTGAAGATCCAGAAATCTCTAATAGTTCTGGGTACACCTTTGTCATAGCTTCCCAGCTGAAATCCAAGTATCTGGTTGTCATTCAAGTGATTATAGCATAATGATTATATAATAATCATTAATATATAGTGATTATATAATAATGCTTATTATATCCACAATTCGGTGAAGAAACCAACCTGGCCAGAGAAAGTACCTATTAAATGGTAGTAAAAAATCATTTAGAGTAGTTAGGTGAAAACAGATATTCTTAGGGTAGGTCAAAATGGGGTTTCTTGGAATAAAGTTACAGAATTTGAAGCTTGTAGAAATCAATAAAAATAGTGTAAGACACTATTGTTACTGAAAGGCATGTGCAAATTTTATTTAACATATTACTCTGGATCTACTTGAAGCAAGTTGTAAAGGTTAATTTGAACTATCAACTTGATTGGATTAAGAGATGCCTATGGTTAAGAGGCTTCTGGGTGTGTCAATGAGGGTATGTCATGACTGAAATGTGGAATAGTGAACTGAAGTGGAGACCCTCCCTAAACATGGGCAGTACCACCCAATAGGATGGAATAAAAGTTCGAAGAACAAGGAAGCAGATGCAGATGCAAGCTCAGTTCTTCTTGAACAGGTTCTTGATTGTGGCTTCCATCATCTGAGGACATAAGACTCTTCTTCATTCTTCCAAAGCAGACTCTACCAGTGATTGTCCAGGGAGTTTCCAGAATCCTTGGTCCCAGGCTAGTGTAGCACTGTTGACCCTTCTTGGACTGCACAGCTACTGGTTCTTCCAGCTCTCTGGTCTGCCGATGGCTATTGTGGACTATCCAGCTGCTGGTTGTGTAAGCCAATCTAATAAATCCCCTTTTTATAATCATACTTCTTGTTGATTCTGTTTCTCTAGAGAACCCTAATACACAAGTTCAGAAATTAGCCCAGTATATAGCTATAAAAAGAAAATGGAACATGGCCTTTTCTTAATTGCTACAATCAGTCTCATTACAAATTCTCACTCACAGAGTAAGAGACTTGTAGGGTGTAGAGGAAAAATAGGGAGACAACTAAGTCTGCAAATTTTATTTCCAAGATTGTTATTCTGTCCATTTCCAAATTTGATGTTGAGGTAAAAATGTGGTCTTCTCAACTATGGGAGACAGTATGCCTGGTTGCTGTGTTGTCTAGTCACTGGCCATTTGAGGCCGCTGAGGGTCACTGGCCTTATTTGCACAGGAGATGTAGTGATAGCATTCTCTGCAGCATGCCCTGGACAGTGTAACTCTTGGGCTCTTCATGTAAGTAGTGCTCTTGAGTTTATTTCTCAGACTGTGTGGACCCTAGTAATAACTTTTACTTCCTGGTTCACAAAATGCATTCTATCCTTTAGTAAAAGATGCCTTTTCTCCATAGTATTCATGTCCTCTGACCAAAATCTAAGTCAGGCAAGATTACATTTTTCTCATCATCTTTCATGATGATGTGCTAGATCATGTCCACTAAGAAGTGAGACCCCAAACAATTAGATGTTCAAGAGATTTATTGAGGAAACCACCTATTGAGGCTAAAGAGAAGAGAGGTAGCAAAAGTGGGGTGAATTCTCATACCATGCTGTGTAGGTCTGATCCTTGTGATGGAGAGGGGAAAGAAGAATCTGGACGAAAAGCCTGCTTGTAGTGCAGTTATAGGAAAAGTTCTTCCAGGTACAAAAGTTCTTAAGCCAGAGTCACTCACTGGAAGAGTTGTCCATTTCTCAGAAAAGGATCTGTGGTAGTGCCACCACTATGTCTGATCACCAGCTAGAAGCAGCCCAGGAAGTGTAGTCTCTTTGTGAAAAGGAAGTTGGATCCAGGGAAGGCAGTAACTGTGACTGTCATGTCAATTTTACCACCTACAGCTGGAGAACTAAGCAGTGTATTGTTTTGGCCACACAATGGATGTTTTATGTCATATAAGTCTACTTTGTTATGCAGATTTGGGAAGCAACTACTGTGTGTCCCAAGTATCCCACCATATCCATATCAAGTACGCCAAACTGCAAAGCCTAATCATTCTCTGACACTGAGAAATCTTATCTAGTTATGTAGCCAACCAAGTAGGTCAAGCATAAAATGGATAAGGTATAATTGCCCACTCCCTGGAAAGAGGGCTGTCTTGTTTGCTGTTGGCTACAAGAGATGCTAGACTCTTGATCCTGGATTATTTTGTTACAGTGTGATACGCTTCTCAAGTAGCTGAATTTGGGCCTATTTTGTCACCTTGTTGACAGAGGGACAAGGAGAACTGATAGAACCATGTTTATGCTCCTGCTGTAACAGACAGTCTCCATGTGATTCATTCATCTAATTGTCTACCTTTGGCATGTCTGGACTTTTGACAGGTTTAGTACTGCCTTCTTAGAAACTAGAACTATTCCCTTGCAGAATATTGCATGGAGACATGTTTTGGGGATAGACAATTACTTTTTTATCCTTGAAGAAAGAATACAAGAGCTCTATGGGAAACCCTTTAATATATTGATGATTGTTTTTAACCAAGTGTTGAATAAAGACAGGGTGGATTTGGATAAGCAAATCCTGAGTGTTGTACATATTAATTAATAGGAATTGAGTCAATGGATGCAATATAAACAATGAGAAGTTGGATTGAAAAAAGCATCCCAATGGTGCCTGATTTTCACTTGTTTTACAGGATAGTGGATTGAGAAGTTACCCTGGGTCACAATCAGGAAAAAAAATACAAAAATACTATGTCAAAAACTGGGGTGCATTTGCTTGATGTGTCTGGGTATTTACTCACCTACCATATTCTTTCGACTACCTGTCTGGTTATTTAAATTGAGTTGATTATGGAGATTTATTATCTCCTACTAGAGAAGCTGAGAAATTGAGTGGTTGCCTTAAAACAAATTAGTCTTTTCCCACTTCTAATTGATATTGAAGCACTGCATTCTGATTTACCAGCCTTTAAGGAGAAGATGTAGTAAAAATATAGTCAAACTCCCTTTATCCACAGACCAAAGGCCTCAGTTCCAGTAAGAGCCCAATCCAGCAAGAGAGAAGGTAAAAGATGCAATCTTGAATGGTGTTTTAAAAAAGTTCTCAAGTAGTTATCAGGTTCTCTTGAGGGGGGGAGGTACATGTATTTAATTTGCCACATTTAGAAAGGGTTAAATGAGAATGCCAGGATCTGTGTCTGTAGCAATCACTTTTATAGTGCAGCCATAGGACTCTAGAAATCTCTTGTTATTATGCTAACAATTGGTGGGCCAAGAAATGTAACTGACATTCCTGCATTCAGGGGTAACTTGACATCATGTTGAGAGGATCCAATAAAACCAAGAAGTAAGAGGTTTAGAGCAGAGAATGACTTGTATGAGAGGCAGTGATGACTCATTAATTCTGAGACCCCCCTGGGAATCATCCTTTCTCAGGTCAGCATTGCTACACATATGCATTCACAGTTATAAGGGGCAAGGAAATAACGGGAGGCACTCACATGGATGAAGTGAATTCCAAACATACTCACCTCTGCCACATATGTATAAATAGTCCACTTGTCATGGTGTTCAAAGTCAGTTGATTTGCCAAGATGGTGACTCTTCTTGTCTGTTAGACCTTAAATGTAAGGAATACAAATTTCCTTGGAGCTATCCATGGCTCGTTTTTAATGGAATCTTTACTGTGGTCCCTGGAAACAGTATGAACCAGGACGTCCAACCCTATTGGACAAAGAAGTATGATAATGAGGTCAAAATTTTCCTATGGGGATACTTCTTGTTTTCTATAGCTATGTCTTTTTTCCCTCCATATTGAGAATGGAGCATATATATTTTCACATTAGGTTGCTTAAAAAAAGGGTGGATGACTCTTTGCATTGATAAGTACTATATTCACATGGAAAACTCTCCTTACTATTTTTCAGGATTGCTCTTGGAGATTGCCATGGTGCCATGATAGTCCATTTTCAACTGACATCCACATACCAAGCCAGTTCAACAAAATTCAGATTCAGGCCTTTTATTCTTCCTGCACCTAGTAATAAGGTACTTCCCCCATATGGTCTTAGGGCCAAGCTGGGGGAAAGGTACTGAATCAACTGTGGTGGGTAACAAGGAGGTGTATGTGTGTCCTGGGGTTCTGTTCAAGCTTCCTATTAGACTATCATATGCTAGACTACATCTGGGTCTGTCCAGTCTGTGACTTGATGGGTCTTCCAGAACTCATAGTACTTTCTGATGCATGATAACTTGTTGCTTAGGACTATTCTGTCTCTACCAGGACCTAACAACATGACTCAGGGTCCTTATCAAAGGTGTGTGGTTGTGAGCCATGTTTCAGCATCTTAAAGGAGTGCAATTCTACTGGTTTTTGTCATGAGCTCCAGGTTGAATTTTTTCCAACTGTTAATACTTCTGATAGCATAGGGTCCATTGGGTTTTATGGCCCAAATATCAGGACTCTTTATAGAACCTTTTCACACTCTTGGACCAACTTAAAGGTGATGATATTTCAGTCTTCTACTTTGAGCTGCAGCAGTATTCCTTGGTATGGAATATGTTGCCTTCAGAACCCAAGACAGTCTACCAAGACACTGTGGTCCCTTCTTTTCAAGGATTCAAGATGCAGCAATTTGTCTTTTACTTTGAAGGAAAGGGATCCAGAGATTGCAGGGTGAGGCCAGATTATCAGACCACAACTGACCCTGAAAATGAGTGGAAGAAGGAAGGAGGATTGGATGGAGGAGTCTAATGTTATAAGGCATTTCTAATAATGTTTTGAGCATGAAGAGGTGAGGTTCTTGTGCCACAATGAAATCTAATATAAATTTGTGTATTAGAGGAGTCTGACACCTCATGAGAATGGGCTTATTTAGTGACCTCTGAAGACATAAACCAAGTTCTGATTCTGCATTTTGCTACTTATTTTGTCAGGTACCAGACATATATGTAGATACCATGCTCTGTAGCTTTTACAGGTGATAGGCCATCAGCTCCCCTGCTCAAAAACAGCCACCCTGAGTAGCAGGTTCTTCCCACGGTTTCACATAGAAAGCAGTCTAAAACCCCTCTCTCCCTTTCAGTCTTTGAACTCACCTCAGGCCCCCATCCCCCAGGGATCAGCACACACGTATCTCACTATTTTGACCCTTTCTCCTTTTGCAACGTTGTGGGACTAAAAACAATGGGCTTTTAATTTCTTCCAAGTATAATTAAAGATTTTAATATCACAGGACTTAAATTCTTATTACTACAGCATGAGTTTATTAAATTTCTATGACCAAATCAACAAAAATTTTCTTTTATGTATCATTGAAAAGTGAAAATAATATGACTATCTCCTGAACATGCTTGGTTTTCAAGACTATTGTATTGAAGTATGACCAGATCTCAAAGGTGAACATAGTTTCCTCTTCTTGGTCTTTGTATTCTTTTTTTAAATCCTATCTATTTATTCCTGAAGCAAATGGATGCTAAAGCAGACTAAAGAATATTTCTGAACAAAGGGAACATGAAATGGAAAAGTAAACAAAAAAATATGATCTTCATTATGCAGTCCTTACAAATAACTGACAAAACAAAGCAAAGGATAATAAGTGTCAAATTAGAAAGTGATTTAACTAGAAAAAGCAATCACAGAAAGAAAAACATTCCCACAAATATATGCTACAAATGACTGAAGATTGCAAATTTAGCCTCTGTAATGGTTAATTTGAATTGTCAACCTGATTGGATTAAGAGATCCAATCATTAAGAGACTTCTGGGTGTATCAATGAGGGCGTGTCTAGGAATGATTGGAATGCGGGATAGTGAACTGAAGTGGAGACCCTCTCTAAGTGTGGGCAGCACTGCCCAAAAGGATGGAATAAAAGTTGAAAGAACAAGGAAGCAGCAGCCAATGCAAGCTCAACTCTTGATTGCTGCTTCGATCATCTGAGGATAGTGGACTCTTGCTTCTTCACTCTTCCGAAGCAGACTCTGCCAGTGATTCTCCAGGAGCTTCCAAAAGCCCTGGTCTCAGACTAGGGTAGCACTGTTGATCCCTCTTGTTCTGGGGCTTCTGCCTCCTGGGCTGCACAGCTGGTGGTTCTTCCAGCTCTCCAGCCTACAGACGGCCATTGTGGACTATCCAGTTTCTGGTCCTGTAAGCCAATCTAATAAATCCCCTTTTTATAATCACACTTCCTGTTGATTCCATTCCTCTAGAGAATGCTGATTAATTCAGTCTCCTTCTTGCAGTTATTAAAAGGGTCTCAATAGTCTGCAGTGATAGGGTGAGTCAAGATAGGTGGTGGATTTGGGGAGAATTATATTAGACAAATATCCATAATACATCAGCTTGGCTGGCACATCCCTGCACCTGAACCTTGAGAATGGGTCTTCTTTGCTCAGGTGTTTTTGTATGCAGAATGATTTCTTTGTCCTATGGAGTATGCCCTTTACCGCATTTATTCTTCTGTATATATCTATCTTTCTGGATATTCATATATCCTACCACTTTCAATAGCTCTAATTTCCTCCTATGGTTTTTAGTGCAGAGATTTCTCCCCAGTCAACTGTCTAGGCTTTTAAATATTTAAAAACCCAAGGTCTGAATATTTTTTACCTAGTTGCACTGCTAGATAAGGGTGAAGTGAAGTTTCAAATCCTGAGCACAGAGAAACTAAAACAACCCTCTTCTTACCTGAGTCTATTTCCAAGTGAAAACACATTTCACTTGTTATTTTCACATCTAAAAATAAAAATCTGTATCTATTAAAATTACAGTTATAATCTCTGCTCTCAGTTTTTGGTGTAGAAAGGGGTATGAAATTGGGATAAGGATATCCTGTTTGTGATTTCATTGCAGATTGACAAATGATATTTGTATATATGCATGGAATAAAAAGTTATTCTATGATATTCTATACAATGAAAAGTTATTTAGTCAAGCTCATTGACATATCCATCACCTCCTATTCATTTATTATTTCTGGCCAACTTAATAGACATATATACATAAAATAATACTAGTCAAGAAAGAAATTCAGTCATTTGCAACAGCATGGATGAACCCGAAAGACATTATGCCAAGTGAAATAAAGTAAGTTCAAAAAGACAAATCCTACACATTCTCACTCATATGTGAAATCCAAAACAAACAAACTTACAGAAGCAGAGAGTAGAGTGGCAGTTACCAGAGGCTGGCAAGTAGGCTGAATGGGGCGTATGTTGGTCAATGCAAGATATCTTATAATTCCAAAATATAAATCTTCCTTTTGCATCAGAGGAAAGTAAGATTGCCCTTATACAAAAATTAGTTTTTGTACATTCCAGTACATTTCTCTGAGTTTACTTTGCTTTCCATAAGACTTGGCCATCAGGATGCTGTTTCTATCACAATGGTACATCATGACCACAGCAAGCGAATGTATAAACCATTTCACCCATTCTCTCTTGCAATTACATTTTGTTAATGAATGAAAAGTTTTCCTCTATGGCATGTATTCCTAGACTTTGTTCATTACTGTGTTCCCTGTGTCCCTATGCCTGTTTTCTCCTTGGATTGAACTCTTACCCACTTTTCTGAGTTCCCTTCTAAGTTTCTAGAACTCAGTCTATTGCCAAGTGTAGACAATTTTCACAATTATACTTGATAGTCATTGCTGCCTAGGCTTTGCCTTATCTTCATACCCACTTTTTATTGTGTTACTTTTTTTCTGATTTGCTTTTGTTTATTTGAAATGTTGACCTAGACTGCTTTCTTCCTTGGCTATGGTGTCTATACTCCACCCACACATATAAAGTTGGTGCCAGCAAATAAGAGACTTTTCCAAGTAGCAGTTGAACCTCAATGACTGGAGTTAGACCTGCTTCCAGTCCCAAACCTATTCATTTGGACTAATGAATGAGCAAAACAATAGAAATTGTAGTTCATGAATCTGTGGTAGCTGAATGCTCAGGAAAATTATTCTCTGGAACTTGGTAGAACTTGAGAAGAAAAATGGGATGAGCGTAGTGGTTTTGCCCCGGGCATGGCAGCACACTTCTTTCATTGAAACATAAGCTTGCTTGTGAAACTGTGGCAGAGGCTAAGAGGTCACATGCTGACCTGGCCTCATTACCAGTCTCAGCACCCAGAACACAAGCTTAGAAAGGATCCCCCACCAAATTTCTTCCCAATTTTGCCTACTTGCATATTTTTGTACCTATACACTATGTAAAGTATCTTTCAAGGTCCTATGTACAATACATGAAAAATATTTTAAACTCAAAAAATAAAAGGAAAAAAAAAAATTTTCAAAAATTTTTCTTATGCAAAGATATTCCTGTCTCATTAGACATGATTTCTGCCCCAAGGAATGAACAAGACATAATGAAAGCACCTTGAATCATTTTAACATGTACTAGAATTGTCCTTGGAGATCTTATGATTTGTTTGAGAAATTATACTGTCCATAAAAACGTAAACTAAATATAACACTGAATGTTTAAGTAAAATATTTCAGCAATGATAAGCAAATGACACTTAAGGGAAAAAACTGTATTATTAGAATGAACAGAAATGGCCTTATGGTTAAATAAACATATCTGGGCAGCTTTTATCAAACACGTAATAGTGTCCACAAAAGAACCTCCCTCCTTAGAGATCTGTGGGTTCTGCTGCAGGTAATATTCATTCTTCTCCTTTAAAGAGTCAATTTCATGTAATAAATTCCAGTTCTGCCTCTTAAGTATTCTGTGATTGTGGAAAACAGTACTTGTTCCATGTCTCAGGTTTCTTCTTTATCATGAGGACATCATAATTGTATCTACTCAAGGGGTCAGCAAGAAAATTAAACAAATTTATATAAGAAAACACACAGGCCAGCAACTGGCAAATATTAAATACTTAATAACTATTAGCTTTTATTCTCATAAGTCCCACTATATTACTCAATCAGGAAATATTCATTTAAAAATAAAGTCATATTAGGAGGTTATGCAGTAGGTTAATGACGGAATTGCTTTCCTATGTATTAGGGAATCCTCGAGAAAATGAGCTGTCTGAGTGGGCAAAAAGAGTGGGGAGGATGCCGAAGTAGGGGAAGAACGCTGCTGTCTAATCAGCTCTTAGAGTGTGGCTAGTATTTTGCATGCATGCTCTGATTTTGTCCTTAAACTTAGTAACTTGCGTAGGCTTGCATAACTAATAGTAGCAGAAAGGAAATTAGAATGATTTTTTTCTCTTACTGAACATGGTGTTTCTGAAGAAGAGCAAGAAGGGAAAGAATAAATGCAGGTAGTTTAACCAGAAGCTTGTATAGTAAAGACCATCTTGACTAAGGTTATTAGATAAACCTTAGTCAAAAGTTTCATTTTACCCATCCATATGGGCACTCCCTGCCTCTTCTAACTCTCCTGTATCAATGAAACCATAACTGGTAAGGAAAAAGCATCTGTGTTTGGATAATATTCATGTGCAAATGTTTTATGTTGTATGTTAATGAATTCTTTGGTTATTTGCCAACGTACAAATAGTTTTTTATTACAGATTATGGTTTGTTAATACAGAATTTAAAGGTACATTTAGTAAGCTGGTCTTTGGAAAAATGAATGAAGCTTCTTTGAGGTGTCTGCAGTTTTGTTGAGCACATCAGCATATAACATAAAATGTTAATGAAAATCTTGCCGTTTAATTTCAGGTGGTGACCTTTATCATAAGTTAAATTATCTCAAGTATATTTTTTAAAGTTAAAGGAAACACATTAAATGTTCTTGTAATTATGAAACACTAGTAAACCTCAAATATCTTTTCACATGGAATATTGTTCTTCATTTACTATCTCCTTGCATGTAACATACCCAGAAGGGCTGTTATTGACTTACTATTGTGTTTCTTGATAAGAAGCTCAACACTCTCCTCTCCCATTAATAAGATAATATGAGCACGTGGGTAAGCCATTGGCAAGGGCAAAGGGACAGTCATTTAAAATCAGAAAATGTACGTAATTGTATTTTTATCACACTCTTCCTGGTTCTAAAATGAAGGGAGCTTAGATTTGATCTAATTTATAAGTGATGCAAGAAGCTCTATCCCTGTTTATTTCTCCAAACTCATTTGCCTCTAGTAACATGGAGAAAAATGTGCAGTGCATTTGTTGAAAGTTTTATACTTTTGTACGCTATTTCCTTGATTACTATGATTTTTCCTCCTCCCTTGCCCTGCTGACTATAAATGCCTCTTTATTCTTTAATATCACTTATTCATTCATCAGTAAGTGTTTATTGAGCAGTATGTGATAGGCACTATTTTTAAGTTCTGGTAATATAGCAGCAAAGAAGATCTTCAAAAATGTTTTGCAGAGCTTTTATTTCATTATGAGAAAAACATAAGCAACTATATAGAATATCCGATGACAGTGAACATAAGAAAAAATAAAGAAGCAAAAGAAGATCGAATTCTATGAGTCTCTGGGATGAGGGGATTGAAAATTTATAATATAGTGGTGTGGGAAGGTCTTGATGAGAAAGTGACATTTGAACAAAGACCTAAAGAAGATGTCTCGTCAGGGAGAGTCGTGTAATAATTTGGAAGAAGAAGCACCCCAGCAGTGAGAATGGCAGGTTAAAGGCCTTGGCAAGGAAGTACCCTCATGTTCAAGAAAGAGTAAAGGTATCAGAAAGAATGTGAAGAGCAAATAATGAGGCTGCAGGAAATGAGGTTAAGCTATACAAGAGAAAGATGAGAATCACCAGCACCCTGCAGGTTACTGTAGGGTCTTTTCCTTCAGCTCTGAAAAAGGTATGAATCTTTTGATGGTTTGGTGGAAAGCAGTTTCATGAACTGACTTCTTTTAATAGCATTTTCCTGGGCACTGAATGGACAATAGACTGTGCGGGGACAAATGTTCTAGGAGTATCAGTAACCTGGGTGAAAGAAGGTGGTGGCTCAGAACAGAACAGGGTCAAAATGAGACAGAGGTAAGAAGTGCTCAGAATCTGAAAGGAGAAGCAGCAGGATTTTCTAGAAGACTTGACGTGAACTAGGCCAGCTAGACAAAAGGAAGGATGACTTTAGGGATTTGGAAGACACTTGTGCACACTGTTTGGAATTCAGTTTCCTCTGTACATTGTCTCTGTGAGAAGTTACCCTTCTTAGAGGCGCAGACAGCCTCATGTTCATCTCTAACAGTAACTGTAAGTGAGCATCCTCTTATTGACCACGCTAATGTTTCATTGGCCTCATGTTACTTGTTATTAGACTGATCCTTCCAAGGGAATACGATATTATGACAATACGGAAATAATACAGCATATTATATGTGTCATAGTTATCACTCCATAAATCCATAAATTGCTCATGCATTTGTCACTTCTAAAATAATATGACACATTTGGAGAAAGGTCAATGGCACTTTAGTTTCTGTTTGTCTAACACCTGAAAAAAGATTCCACATTCAAATAGTTACTTGTTACTGTTTTGATGGAAAGAATGAAATGAATTCTCATTGAAGTATTCCAAATGGAATGATTTTATTATTAAGGGCAAAATTTCTTAGATCATCAAATATGTATTCTTATGTGACATGCAGATCTATTTGATGTCCTTTTTAAAATTTTTATTTGTTCTTTTTAGTTATACATGACAGTATATTCTATTTGATATATTTATACAATATATATATATTGATATATCTTTTTAGGATCCTAGTCGTGTCTATTTGATGTTCTTGCTCTTAATCCTTTAAAAGTATTACCTCCTTCACTATTTTAAGAGGATATATATATATATATATATACATATGCATATGTATATATATGGTATCTTTTAAAACTTGTCTTAAAGACTAAATGTATTTTATGAATTTACTACTAGCATTCTTACTATGAAGTCATATAAATGAAGTCTATTTAAAACACAACCAAATAATAATTCCATCTGAACAGCTTTTCAATATATTGCAGATTTCTTCTATTAAATTCATGATTTAAATAAAGAATGATCATGTAGCTGCATGGAATCATTAATAGTTTGTGTAGTCCTCTAAGAACTACTTCCAACACTTGGGGAAAAAAGCCTAAGGAACAAGGGAAATAAATATCTAGTTGAGTCAATGAAATAAAAAAATTAGTGGTTATTTTCATATTAATAAAACCATTATTGACTTCTTGCACTTAGTACTGTACTAGAAGTTAATATATTATTAGATTTGATGCTGACTCAGTGCTTATATTTGTTTGAAACCTGGGAACCTGCTGTTTTATCTTTCTTCTCCTGACATTAGTATTAATTGCCTATAATCATCATGGCCATGGCAGACTCTCATTATTAAATGCCACTTTCAAATATATTTCCATTAAAGCTCACATAGAGAATTTTCTAGCACCACTACTGAATATCTTATGAAACAAGTGATGTTCATTTTACCATATTTCATTGCATAATTGTCCTGATTTTATGCTATTTTTTTTAAAAAGATGGGTGTGACTCATAAGAAATGTCTTAAAAACATGCTGGTATTACTTAAAAATAATTTATTACTAAACTGTCTTTGGTGCAATATTAGGATGCATAGACTATTTGTGAATATACATCAATGTACTGCCAACAATTATGCAGTGAAATATGGTATTTCATTCTACCCAAGAATTATTATGCTTTACTTCTTTCAACCAAGTTTTTCTTAGGAAACTTAGGTTCTAGTAAATTTTTCTAAAAAAACCTTTTTTTTGTATAAAATTAAGATGATAAGGCTGAGGATAGAGCTCTGTGTCAGAGTGCCTGCTTAGCATGCATGAAGACCTGAGTTCCATTCCAGCACCATTAAAAAAGAAACGAGAAAAAGTGGAGAACAAAAACACAATAAACTAAAGTTTATTGTTCTTTTAGATACATCATTCCAGATAAAATAGTACAAAATACATCAGCTCTGTCAGGAGGTGTGGTCATATATTGGAGCCATACAGATTCAGATTCTCTTGCATAGCCTAATTGGGTATAGACAGAGCACAAGACCTTTACAAAGTTGGAGAACATTCTGGACCTAGTGTACCAGAGGACAAGTGGGCAAAAGTAAAGAAATCACTGGAGGGCTTAATATACCTTAGCATTCATGTTCTGTCTATGTCTGCAATCATCAAAAGTCTGCATTGGGACACTTTTCTAATTTGAAAGAGAATCAAAGTAGCAATTCTGTTTATATAATGTATTTATATATATAAATATGTATTTAAGTGCATTTAAGTGTTGTGACATAACTATCTAAAGGTTTGACAAACTATATTCTCACGGGACTTGTACCAGGGACTATAATCCAGACAACTTGTTTTAGGAATACATATACCCCTTTTAAGGCCTTTCAAAAATTATTCTCCAAAGTTTATAAACTGAATGAAAATCAGGAACAGATTTATAAGTAAACACAATTTGCAATGTTGTTGCTCTATCTTTCAATATTACTTATAAAATGAATATATAATTGTATGGGTGATATATATATATGCATATGATTATGATTAAAGTTGTACTTTCAATAATTTTAATGGAAATGTGTATCATGTTAACATTTAATTTTATTACTTGATCAGGTATATTACCAAATTTTCAAAATGATGTAAAGTATAAATATAAATCTCCAAATTATCAAAATATAAAATTCTTGGTTCTGTATCTTTTTCCCTGTTTCAAATCAACTTACAGACCCTTTAGATTCCCAATATTTTATTTACCCAAATTTCCTCAGCAATTGTTTCCCTTTCAGTAGCTATTCAAGATTTGGATCCTACAGATACATGATGTAATATTTTTGGAGATCTTTAAAACTATTGATTTCCTCAGCAGAATGCATGCAGAGTAAAGAGTTAAAAATATCCAGCGTTCATGAGCAAAGCCACTGTGAGCTCCCTTGAGCCCTCTGCAAACTTAAAAGAGATAGACTCCTTCCTTTACACTTCCAACTGATTTGCTGCCTGGCAGTATCATTGTATTTTTTAATACACATTGTCATGGATTATTTTTCCCACTTGTGGGAGAAATAGGACTTTATCTTTGTATCCCAACTCTAACATTGCTTCTGGCATAGCAAACATACTTAGTTAATGTTGAATATGTGTGAATAAAAGGCTATACAAAAATATAAACATTCAACTTCATTTTTTATGTTGTTTAAAGATGCTATTTTCTCACAATTGTCTCTTCTACAGCAAATGCCTAGACTTAAACCATAAGTTTCTATTTTGCCATTTCAAATCAATTCAGCAAACATGTACTGAAGACCTCTTATTTTGCAAAATGCAATGTTGAAAAAATGATCATACATAGTTGGAAATCTAAGAGCTGAAATAAATGCAGATAGCATTGAAATTCAGGCAGAATATGAAAGTGTTATATAATGTTAAATGCAAAGTATTCTATCAACACAAAAGATAGGGATTCTTTTAAATGCCTCCTTGAAGGAATTTGAATGGGTGTGATACACATACTTTATGTCAGAGAATAGGAAAATTGATACTTCAGATATGTAAACAATGAGAAGATCTAATGACCAATAATGTCAAACATATAGTCAGATGGAATATAGAAATACAAAAGGCTTGAATTGGAGGGAAAAAAATGTGAATGCACATTCCTGTATGTTTAGTGGTGTCTGTAGGTGTTGGAATCGTAAAAGAAGCCATGGACAATGCCATTTATTTACATTTCAGTTACTCAAAAAGGAGCCTGGACTAGTGGTAGTAAGGGTACAAATTAGCCTAAATGTGTTAGAAATATTATGGAAATGAAACTCAAAGGCACAATAGCTACACAATGCCGAATGCCTCAAGAGTAAAAGAGGCAATCAAGGAAGAAAAACAGATTAGAAGCCTAAGGATACAACTCTGTGTAAAAGATGCATTTTAGGGACAACCTACTGTTGATATTTTGGAAATTGATTTTAATAACTATCAGTTCAACATTTTAAGATTTAAAGCTTATTCAATAACATTATGGGTCAAAACAGTTAATTTTTTAAGTTTTTGTCAATTTCCTCTTTATTCTGTAATTTTTATTAGTGAGAATGTGAGTACTAGGCTTTTTAATAGCTGATGGTTGTTAATTACTATATGAAATGCCTTGGCAGTTTATGGATAATTCTCTTGCACCTGCCAATAAGCCTTCTATAATTGACTCATCCTACATTTATTCATTCCGTATCCTGTGCAGAAATCCCTTGCTACTGATAAACTTTTTAACTCGTAGAACCAATGACTTTCATGAAAACCATGGGAAATATATAACCCCTAGTAACTGTACTTTGTGAGCCCACAAAGGACACTCATAAAGCTGCATAATCTTCTTTTTTCACTTTATTGCCACTTTGTGCTGCAGCCATTTAAAAAGCAACTTTAAGTATTTCAGGAGAGTTAAGGTATGATGCTTAGATTCTTTTTTATAACTTTTCGCCAATGTGTCCCAAAAGTTCCATTGCCGTAGCCTCAAAATAACATTTAGGAGGGGGTGTGCCAACACCTTTGCATATTAAACTTGTGATTTACACATAAAATACAGACTGAACTGTTTGACTTGTAAGAAAATTGAGCAAGTTAGTCCAATAGTACATTAAATTTCTTTATGTATACATCAATCACCAAACTAAAAGGACTTTCTTGGCAGATAATTTAGTTTTTGTCTCTGCCTATAAGGAGATTTCTTCCTACACTGACTTACATGTTAAAGAATCAAGACACTACAGGTTATTTACTTCCCTAGTAACATATTTTTATAGCTACCGTGTGTTCTTAGTCAAAGTCTTTCATTGTATTTAACTCTTTTCCAACATTTTCAATGACTTCCACAGTCACTAGTAAGAACTGATACTCCCCCATCCTCTACACTGAAATCTTCATATATGACTCATATCCTTCTCTTATAATAGTAAGAATCCCTAAAGAATGTCTTCCCCACTTAAATACATATTAATTTATTCTTTTATTTTCAAATTTTTTTCCAAAGTGTCATCCAAAAAAAAAGTGATTTCATAAGGCCAAATTCTTTAAACTAATGACTTTACTGGAAGATTCCTTAATATTTCTGATTTTTTTATTTGATCTAATACACAGTGGAAATTACTTCAACATCATGAACACGTATTCCTCACTTTACAATATAGTGACAAGCACATAAAGCTTTTAATATTCCTTTTATATTTTATCATAAAATATGTATTTTCTTTCTAGTTGTTCCTATGACTGCCCCACTCTATGGGCAATTTTTGTAATTTATTAAATATAAATAATTATATTTTATGTGCTATTATTTCAAACATAAAATGTATATGATGCAGTATATCATAGTCTGAAATATGAATTTTTTCAGTTAGTTGAAAATTTATATTATCTAAATTTTAATGACACATATAATTGACCACTTATTTGCTTTTCAATCTTTTTGAAAATCAAATAAATAATTATTTATGAATGTAGTTCTTTGATAGGTCACTCTATTGTCTGGCCATCTCTAATCCTTTGTCTGACAGCTGCCAAGGAAAGAAGATGATGTGAAACTTGTCATTTTCCCATCACCTCTGTAATAAATTCATTTGCACTTCAATTCTATAAAATCACTTAGGAAGATATAATGAGAAACACAGGACATAAGGTACTACTGAAAAAGACGTTGATTTGTTCTTGTAGGAATAGTGTTTTCAAAAAAACAATTCAACCAATTAATTTTAATTAAAATAATGTGCTATTTTGTGATAGTTTGTAAAGCATCTTATTTGAACATTAGGGCATGAAATAAACTAGAAAAAATTCAGAACCATCAAGAAGTTCACCTGTTTTTCATAAAATCATTACAGCAAAAATTGAGAGACTATTAGAAAAAAACATATTTGATATTTTAAGCAGAATATTTTAAGAGAAAATGTGAATAGTCAACTTCATTAAAGATATATATATAAATGCATATATTCTTCTAGACAGAGCTTAAATAAGGACAAATCCAATGTAAAAATGGATCTTTGCATTTATTGATTATTGAAAAGCAATGAAAATATTAAACCTATTGGGAAATGAGTGAAAAGTGCTTAGTAACTGAAATTATTGAACATTGAGCCACATGATTTATGAAATTTATTTAGTCTTCATAAAATTATGAAATGGATATTATAATCTTCATTTCCTGTACGCAGAAAAGAGTTTAAATATATTTCCTAATCACATATATCTAATAAGCAGAGAACCTTCTTTATTTAGGACTGTGTATTTCACTGTGGAAATATCTAATTTATACGACATAAGTATAAAATCAAGAGAAAGCTCAAATGTGAATGATTTACATTATTTCAAATATAAAAGTTTTTAGTATACTCTTTATGATTCAATGAGTTCATCTATTTTTTAAAACATATTCATCTTTATTAATTACATTAAATATAGAAATAAAGGAAAAGAATGCTAGACATATTTATGTATACTAGTTAGTCTTATGAGCTAACATGTTTACTTTTTTTTTAATATTCATTTAATTTTGATCCATTGAACACAAATGGAGTACAGTTATTGTTTCTCTGATTGTACACAAAGTAGTGTCACACCATTTGTGCATTCATACATGTACACAGGGCAATGATGTCTGTCTCATTCTGTTATTTTTCTTACCCCCCCACCCAAACCTCACCCTTCCCTTCCCTCTATGCTATCTATCCTTCCTCCATTCTTGCCTCCCTTCCACCCCGCATTATGCATCATCATTCACTTATCAGAGAGATCATTCGGCCTTTGGATTTTTTGTGATTGGCTAATCTCACTTAGCATGACAGTCTCCAACATCATCCATTTACCTGCAAATGTCATGATTTTATTCTTCTTTATGGCTGAGTAATATTCCATTGTGTATATATACCACAGTTTCTTTATCCATTCATCTATTGAAGGGCATCCAGGTTGGTTCCACAATCTAGCTATTGTGAATTGAGCAGCTATGAGCATTGATGTGGCTACATCACTATAGTAATCTGATTTTAAGTCCTTTAGGTATAGGCCAAGGAGTGGGATAGCTGGGTCAAATGGTGGATCCATTTCAAGTTTTCTAAGGAATCTCCACACTGCTTTCCAGAGTGGCTGCACCAACTTGCAATCCCACCAGCAATGCATGAGTGTACCCTTTTCCCCACATCCTCGCCAACACCTGTTGTTGCCTGTATTCTTAATAAAAGACATTCTAATTGGGGTAAGATGAAATCTTAAGGTGGTTTTGATTTGCATTTCTCTTATAACTAGGGGTGTTGAACATTTTTTCATAAATCTGTTGATGGCTTGCAGATCTTCTTCTGTAAAGTGTCTCTTCCTCTATTTTTAAATTAACTCTTCATTTAACATAGATGACACAATCAATTTCAGATGCAAGGGACATACTTGATGACAAAATCCTTCTGCTGAGTGTGACAAAGTCTGTACCAAGTCCATGATGGAAATCCTATCCATAAGGAACTACAAAATCCTATGAGCTTACAGTAAAACATCTTTTGCTGACCCATTAGCACCAATGAAATAGTGTATTCCAGTTTAATAGTTAGCAAGGATTCCCAACTTTTTGCCATTATTTGCTGGAGAAAGGGGAATGTAAAGCATTTTGGAGAACATTGATGATTTGTGGATCCACACAAAAAAAATTCTTAAGGAAAAAGTTAAGATGGAGTGAGACATTGTGTGTTTTGACTGACTAAATTATTAGTCCTAATTTTGCTAACTTCCATTTAATACAATTTACAATCTTGTCATGCCTTCCAATTGTTGAGTCTCCATCCCTAGCATTAGATATTGGACTTGTCCATGTGACTTTCTTGGTTCAATGGCATGGTAATGGAGGTGAGTGTAGTGAAAGCTGAAAAAGATGAGTTTGGGGTTTACCTTTTGCATTGATGACTGGCTATAAGAAGATTGCTCCACACTGGGAATGTAGCTCAGGGGTAGAACACTTGCTTAACATGCATGGGCCTGGGTTGGATCCCCATAACTGTGGGTGAAAGGAAGAAAAAGAAAAAGAAAAAAGAGCACCCAGGTATTCGGTGACTGAATGAGTTACACAAAACATCTCATATGTCCAAGGTAAATTCTGTTTCAAAGACAAAAGGAAAAATCAAGAGCTTATTCTAACCAACTTGAACATTGGCATTTAGAGTCCAGCCTATTTCAACCAAATTGGACCTGCCACATAGATGCTAAAGAGGAGATTAAATTATTATTTTTCAAAAATCACTGTTTTGGTGTTGTTGTGGTAGTAGTAGCTAACTGATACAATTGTTAATGATGTTGGCAATTGCTATACTATAGGAATTCATATAGTTAAACTCTAGGTAAAATAGAACTTTCCTGTGACCACTTCCTCTTTGGATAATCAATGGGATAACACATTTTCAATATCCCAAAATGTATAATACGAGAAGAATTTAGCTTCTACAAGGATTAAGGTGTGAGGATCAGTATTACCCCATACATAGGGGATCCATATTTGAAACATTCTAGGAACTATGCTAGTATTAAAGGGACTTAGTCTCCATCCCCACAATGATTTATTGTGGATTCTCAGTAGTCTCATATTAACTTCTGTGTTTGCTACAACTCAGATGGTCTCATATGCAAATAATCAGAAAAACCAAAACTATGCATTCAGGGACAGGGAATGTATGTAAAGATACTATGTCTGTTTTACACATTTGCCTCATTCTTCACATTTTTCTTTTTTGGGACTGGAAACTGGAAGTTCTCAGGCTGTTTTCAGTTAATCTTCTTTCCTACAAAATAATACTGCCTAAAAAAACTAGTGGGGTATCTTTCCACTTCTTTTCCTAACTCTTTAATGCCTTAGAGTTCTCACTTCATTCCATAAATTCAATAACTTTATCAAATGAAATACAATGTTTCCATTTTTCCTTGTCTAGTGATCAACTTTTTTTTTGCTCTCAACATCAGCTCCTCCATTCCTAAAATTATTCCTCTCAAGTTTTCTCTCTCTCCTAGAGGAACAGGATTTTCCAGATCATAAATGGACTTAAGCTAAGTATTCATCTTTGATATGTATGAAGAAAAATATGTAGCCCTGTCAAATCTTTGAGTGGAAAAGCCATCTTCTCCAGCTCACCTTTTCTTTCCTGCTGCCATTGGATTCCCTTGAGCCTGGCTTATTCCCACTTGAATTATTGCCTAACTTTTCCAGCCTGCAGTCTCCAGTGGCTATCCTACATTCCCCTGCTCAATAAATCATGCTAAAATTGTGTACCTTTCTAAAAAGAGACATATTTTCAATATCTACTGATACTCTGTGAAAGCAAGTACATAGACCATATGTGGGTATTCAGGACAATCCTTAATGAACTTGAACATGAATGATCTTCTTAATCTTTATCTTCATTATTAGGATATGCTTTGTGTTACCCTGTTTCAGTAACTTGCTGGTGCTATTTCTTCAATTTATACTGGTCCTAGACTCTTTCAATCTCTTAAATCCTTCCCAATTTTTCAAAGGTGTTTCACACGTTATACATTTTCTATTTAGCTTCTACTGTTTCTTCTAACAGTGCATTTTAACAGAGTCTCATTTAGTGTGCTGGTTCATGACTTTAAACCACAGTCACATTCATGGGATCCACTCAAATATTTTGCTTTCTCAGATAATTATCCTATATCTGTAAAGGGCAAGGATGCTATCTTGTTAATTTTTAAAATATAGTAAAATTCCTACATTTGTTAACTTGATGTCTCATATCACTATAATTCATTTCATTATTTAATTGAAATAAATTGAAATGAAGTATAAATATTATAGTAACCATAATTCTAGGTAATAGACTATGGCTAGAACCTACAAATAATAATGGCCAAAATCTGAGGACTTTCTAGATGCCTGACACTGTTATAAATTGGAACAATCTTCAGTTTGGTATATCATTTTATCACTTTTTATAAATGAAAAATTGGAGGCATAATAAAGTAAATTTTCTTGTTCACAGTTGTACTGATAATAGATGGTCAAGCAGGGATATAAATAAAAGTTATGTGGATCTGCAGCCCACGATCATCCTGCGTCTCAGAACATAAATGATGTGAAGTCACCCAAAGAAAAATATAAGCTCCTAGGGAAGAGGGTGTTGTGGCCCAATGGTTGCTTCCAACATTTAAAGTGACTAGGCATTGACCATAAATCTAATGAGGCCAACAAAATACGCATATACTTGGAAAAATTCCAGTTACCTTTGTCCAGAATAGAGATTTGGAAAAAGTTGTAAAGCTGCTGGGCAGCATGGTGCATGCCTGTAATCCCAGCAGTGGGGGAAGCTGAGGCAGGAGTATTGCAATTTCAAGGCCAGCCTCAACAACTTAGTGAAACCCTGTCTCAAAATGAAAAATGAAAAGGACTGCAGATGTAACTCAGTGGCAAAGTGATCCTGGATTTAATCTCTATCACTCCCAAAAACAAAATGAAACAAACAAAAACAGAACCACATATATACATATGTAAACAAGTTATATTTTATACAATTATTAAGAATGTATTTTACTATTGTGTAGCTTAATGAAATAACCCTGTGTTTTAGAGCAGGGATCAACAAACTGAGGTTCATAGGTTCAATCAAGTTTCTCTTCAATGATTGGAAAAAATAACAAAGAAGAATATTTAACAAAAACCACATATGCTAAAAAGCCTAAAGCAGTTATTATTTAGTTACAGAAAACCATTTGCAAATCAATGATTTAGTTAGTTCTGGGTAAAAATGTTGACTTACCTATTCACTACAACTTGATAAGCTCTGTTACCTGATCTTTGAAATAATAATAACACTATGAAAAATTCATTATGAAAATTAAAAATATATTTAAAGGGAAGGACAACACAATAAGATCAGAGAATGAGAGTTCTATAAAGAAAAGGTGAGTGGCATATTTTAGGATTGTGCGCATTCTAATCAAGATATGTTATTTGTTGCTAAAAATCCATAAAGGAAAACAAAATGCAAAGCCCTTTAGATCTTTGGAGGATTAAAGTGTTCTTCTTGTACATTCCAAATGCCAGTGATATTTTCCTTTATTGACATTCTTGTTATTCTCATCACCACTCTGAATTTAGGCCACTTAGGTCATGATCAAACTAATGATGAAGCAATTTATGTAGGAGACACTTCATTCATAGACAAAGATGTATAAAAATGTTTATTTTGCATTTTGAGAAAATTAAAATCATTACAAAATATCATCCAAAACTTCACAGAAGTAACACTGTAAACTTTGAGAACACACACACACACACACACACACACACACACACAGATCAATATTAAAAACCTCATCCTTACATTTAAATTTTTTTTCAATTTAAGTTTTAAGGGTTATAATTAGAATAATCATGCATATGGTGTGCTTGGGACAGTAGCAGTTTACAATTCATTGAAAGAGATCATTGTGGGATATAATGGAAAGCTAGTATTTGAATCAATTGCTTAGGGAACTAGAAAAATGAGTACTTCTAACACAAGTCAGATCCGACACCTTAATGTCATATTGTGAAGTCTTTCGGGTGACAGAGACTACCGTATGAGTGAACAGGAAGTGGCTTCTGAATCTGAGTGAGAGGATGGCAGCTGGGATTGTTACATCCCTTCTTCCAAGATGATCCTACTGATGACCTACACTGACAATCCTGCTCCCACCGAGCAATTAGTCTCTTGATGCACCCTCTCCAAGCTCTTTTATTCCCAACAGTGACAGAAATACAGGCAGCTTCAAATACAACCTGGCCAAGAAATCCTGGAGACAAATCATGTCAAATATTGATCATAAAATACAAATGTATAGGAATGATCATCCCCAGAATTTCCAAAAGATCATTATTTAACTTGAAACTAAAGAGGTGTGACTACCAACCTAAATGTTCCAGGGAAAGACTGACTTGCTAAGGTGTATGCATTTGGGCACACTGTTCCCTTGCAACAGGATTTTGTTTTATGCATTCCCTGTGACTGACATCTCAAAAATGATTTAAAAATACATTTTCCATTTGCACATACCCCATATTTTTTCACACCAATTACCGCACATGTACCATAATAACTGTGTAAAGCAAGAGGTAATTTTTCTAGTTAAATGCTATTCCTTGTTCTAAAACAATGTATGACCTTTTTATATTTTGTCCTAATAATTATTAAAAAAAAAAACACTTTAGAAGGAAGAAGCAACATCCTGACAAGGAAAAAACATTATCTAATGCAAAAATATGCCAATTTCTCACCTTCTGAATTTAACTTTGTGAACTCTCAGCATCACATTGCTCTCAATGTGACTTTAGGTGTTGTGAAGAGTCAATAAAAATGTCATTATATTATATGTCACTGAGCCTGAGACTCTAATCTGATTATACTGTCTACAGATCTTTAAAAGTTTAGTATGAAAGACATTCAAATCTAATAAAATCTAATCTCAACAAGGAATTATTGAGTTTTCCAAATCCATTAAGAAACCTAATGGTCATGTGCTGTGAACTAAGGCAAATTTAGTAATCTAATTTTGCTTTTAAAATGAGCTAGATTAGTACTGTCTTCAAAAACATCTCTTTAAACATTAGCTAAGAAAGATACAATAATAAGCATAATTACATTGAAAGAGTACTGAAAAAGATTACTACATCTAAGATCTTTAGTTTGAAAGGAGACTAATGTAAATATATGGAGGCTGCCCTCAATGACACAGATAAGACCAAGAGCAGAGAGAAGTTGGCAGGAAAACAGTGTGCATTTGGAACGAACCCACAGAGGAGTGTAGGAGGGAAGAGTGGAAAGTGTCATAAAAATCCATAGGCATATTATTAAGTTGAGTTGCATTAAACAACTTAAATAGGGCAACTGGTGAAGTCTCATTTTACATCTCTGTAAGAAGGAGGTGGTGGAAAAAAAAAGTTATTTTAGGTTACGGAATCAGTATATAATGATTAAAGATACAAGGTGACAGGAAAGGCAAGACTTTAAACCCAACTATCCAAATTATAATCAGAGGTTGGTGGTGGAACTCACTAGGGAAGTGAAGATCCTGATAATTAAGGAGTTGGTGTTCAACTCTTAGTTAATGGTATGATTGTCAGAGAGAGAAATACCTGAAAGAATGAAAATAGTATGAAAATTGTATGTGTGTGTTCATGTGTAAGATGTGGAAAAGGCAAAAAATGTTCATAATATTTTATCAAAAATTCCCTTTAATACTAAAGTGTGTTCTCTTTCAAGACAATTTCACTATGTAGTGATGCTTTCAAAACTGAAAAAATACTCCTCAGCCACACATCAAATTCGATGCAAGATAGGATATAGATGGCAGGTATAAAAATTGATCCTATAGATGATGGGCAAGCACTTACCTTGTGCATATTATACATATGCTGCCTTGAGCAGAATTCCCCCAATTTTAAAGCTATGAAATACATACATCAGAATTTGTATTTATACTTAATCTCAGAAAACCTTATCAAACATTCCACCCCTGGAAAGACCACTTTAGGTCCTCTTTCTCCAGAACTATATGAAAATATTTTCAAAGTTAGAAAAATAAAATTATAGCACACTTTCTCTTAATTACGTTGTGTATATATATGACATTTTCTTTATACATTCATCTATTGATGGACCCCCCAGGTTACATCATTTGGCTATTTTAATTGTGCTACTTTAAACATGGGTGTGCATGTATCATTGTAGGGAGAGGACTTTAATTCTTCAGATAAATATCAAAAAGTGGTATAGATGGGTTATAGGGTAGTTCCATGAATAGTACTTGGAAAAGCTTCCAATATTGATTTCCAGAGTGAATGTACTAATTGATTAGTCCCACCAACAGTGTGTGTTTTTCTCCATGTCCTCTGCAGCATTTATTATATGTATTCTTGGTAACTGCCACTCTGACTGGTGTGAGATGAAATCTCAGTGTAGTTTTGATTTGCATTTTCCTAATTGCTAATGATTTTAAACATTTTTTCATGAATGTGTTGGCCATTTGCATTTCTTCTTTTAAGAAATGTCTTTTTAGTACCGTTTCCCATTTATTAATTGGGTGAGTTGATATGTTGGTGTAGGTTTTTGAGCTCTTTTTATATTCTAGATAGTAATCCTCTGTCAGAAGAGTAAAGATTTTCCCCCATGGTCTAGGTTCTCTCTTCACATTCCTGATTGTTTCCGTTGCTGTGCAGAAGCCGTTTAATTTGATGTTATCCATTTATTAACTCTTGGCATTATTTCCTGAGCTTTAGGGGTCCTATTGAGTAAGTCATTTCCTGTGCCTTAAAAGTTGAAGAGTTGACTATGTTTTTTTCCAGGAGTTGCATAGTTTCTGGTCTAATTCTGAGATCTTTGATCCATTTATTGTTGATGTTTGTGCAGGATAAGAGAAAAGAGACTAGTTTCATTCTTCTACCTATGGATAATCAGTTTTCCCAGCACCATTTGTTACAAACGCTCTTTTCTCCCATGTGTATTCTTTGAATATTTGTCAAGGATCAGTGACTGTGCACACACCTCTGTGTCTTCTATTCTGTACCCTTGGTCTATGTGTCTGTTTTTATGCCAATACCATGCAGTTTTTGTTACTGCAGCTCTATTATATAGTTCAAAGTCAGATATTGTGAGACCTCCAGCATTGCTTTTTTGGCTTAAAATTGCCTTAGTTATTCTAGGTTTTCTATTCTTCCAAAGGAATTTGAGGACTTTTTTTCTTTATTTTTTTCTTTTAACTTTTTTATCATATCTTCTATTTAGTTATACATGACAAGCAGAATGCATTTTGACTCATTTTACACAAATGGAATACAACTTTCCATTTCTCTGGTTGTGCATGATGTAGAGTCACACCATTTGTGTAATCATTCATGTACATAGAGTAATGATGTCAGTCTCATTTCACCATCTTTCCTACCCCCATCACTTCCCCCTCTTATTTTCCTTTACACAATCCACCCTTCCTACATTTTTCCCTTAACAACCCCCCCATCCCCCTGTTATGTTTCAGCATCCACTATCAGAGAAAACATTTGACCTTTTTTGAGGGGGGGGATTGGCTTATCTCAGCATGATATTCTACAACTCCATTCATTTACCAGCAAATGCCATAATTTTATTCTTCTTTATGACTAATATTCCATTGTGAATGTATACCATAGTGTCTTTATCAGTTCATCTATTGAAGGGCACCTAGTTTGGTTGCACAATCCAGCTATTGTGAATTGAGCTGCTGTAAACATTGATGTGCTGCATCATTGTGGTATGCTGATTTTAAGTCCTTTGGGTATAGACCAAGGAGTGGGAAAACTGGGTCAAATGGTGGCTCCATTCCAATTTTTCTAAGGAATCTCCATACTCTTTTCCAGAGTAGCTGCACCAATCTGCAGTCCCACCAGCAATGTATTAGTGTACCTTTTTCCCCACATCCTCGCCAATGCCTACTGTTGCTTGTATTCTTGATAATAGCCATTCTAATTGGAGTGAGACGAAATCTTAAGGTAGTTTTGATTTTCGTTTCTCTAATTACTAGAGGTATTGAACATTTTTTTTCAAATATTTGTTAATCAATTGTATATCTTCTTCTGTAAACTGTCTGCTCAGTTCCTTAGCCCACTTATTGATTGAGTTATTTATATTTTTGGTGTTAAGTATTTAAAGTTCTTTATATATTCTGGAGATTAGTGCACTTTTTGCAGTGTGTGTGGTGAAGATTTTTTCCCACTCTGTAGGCTCTCTCTTCATGTTATTGATTGTTTCCTTTGTTGAGTAAAACTTTTTAGTTTGAATCCATTCCATTTATTGATTCTTGATTTTGTTTCTCCCACTTTGGGAGTCTTGTTAAGGAAGTCTTGTCCTAAGCTGACGTGATGAAGATTTGTGCCTACTTTGTCTTCTATTTGGTGCAGGGTCTCTGGTCTAATTCGTAGGTCCTTGATCCATTTTGAGCTGATTTTGTGCAGGGTGAGAGATAGGGGTTTAATTTCATTTTGGTGCACATGGATTTCCAGTTTTCCCAGCACCCTTTGTTGAAAAGGCTTTGGTATTTTGATGGGAATTGCTTTGAATTTGTAGATTGCTTTTGATAGAATGGCTATATTAGTTCTGGCATGTCTTTTCAGCTTCTGAGGTCTTCTTCAATGTCTTTCTTCAATGTTCTATAGTTTCTATGGTAGATGTCATTAACTTCTTTGGTTGGATTTAATCCTAGTTTTTTATTTACTTATTTATTTATTTATTTATTTATTTTCAGGCTATTGTGAATGGAATTATTTTCCTAATTTCTTTCTCAGCAGATTCATTGTTGGTATATAGGAAAGTTAATGATTTTTGTATGTTGATTTTGTAAATTGCTACTTGGCCAAATTTGTTTTATTAGCTCTAGAAGTCTTTGGATCTTCTATATGTAGGATCATATCATCTACAAATAGTAGATGATGATTTCACCTTTTTTCTTTCCTATTTTTATCTTTTATTTCCTTATATTGCCTGATTGCTCTGACTAGAATTTCTAGCACTATATTAAATAGTAATGGTGAGTTGAACATCCATGTCTTGTCTCAGATTTTAAAGGAAATGTTTTCAGTTTTCCTCATTTACTTGGAGGTTGGCTTTGGGTTAAGAGATGATTGTATTTAATTAAGCATACTATTAAGAATACTAAATATATTTTGAAAACATTGAATTATATAACTAATATTATGAGGCAGCAATGAAGAGATAATAGTTTATTCTATTATTGTGTATATGTATACTTATACACACAAATATACATGTGTGTATATATATATGCATATATATACATATATGTGAAACATGTGGGAGAAATATACTTATGAAGTTATTAATATCTTTTTAAAATGAGTATAATCTTTGTTCTATTGAATATACAGCTTCCATTCCTTAGTCATTAGTAAGTCTTATAAAATATGAATAGCTGTGTAGTATTCCATGCTACATGTTTCTTCCATATTCTTAGTAATCCCTGTGCTATTGATTATAATTAATAACTTTCCAGTCTTTCATAGTGTAGAGTGTAGTAAATCCCTTGAATAGGAATCTCATCTATAATATTTTCACAAAATAAATTCCTAGGAATATAAAACCTTAACCTTTTAAGAAAATAGTAAATGTTTCTCACCAGAAAGACATTTTAATTTTTGCATACAATCACTTATTTATTTACCTTTATCAAAATATACTTACCCAAACTGAAAGATTTTCTCTTTTCCCTTTTAATTTTATAATTGTCAATGTCATAGTGGTAAAACAGAAGCTACTTTTTAAAGGGAAAAAATCCTGCAATGTCTGCATGTTCCGATATTCACAGATGACACATAAGTAAAGACGTTCAGGGAGGTCAATTAGAGACATCAGCAAGAAAGTTACCATGGGCAGCAGCAGAAAGTATGTTAATAACTTTAATGAGAAAGAGCCCAGGTACTATCTTATGAGTTGGAGATTAACCTAGGGCATTGCAGTCTAAGCTTGCAGTAAGTGCAAAGATTTACTTTTTCCTTAGTTATTGTAGAGAAAATGCAAATTTAATGATTGATAATAGTATATATTTTATAGAAACATTTTGCTTCCTTAAATATTTAAAAAGACAGCTTTTATATCTGACTTTGCAAACATTAATATATGATGGGAAAATACAAATTATGCAGGCATAGAAAAATCCTTCCACAGGTTCTTCAGTATTAACTGTCAAGGTTATATGTATATAAATGACATTATTCTAACAGCAATACCTCGATGTAGCTTCTCTTGCTGTGTATGGCATATTCACAGGCTCAAGCTACACATTTATTCTTACGGATTTTTTTAAATAAGCATATAAATTTTTAAAGCTAAGACTTTAATAAAGTAGAAGAAAAGCTACTTAGCCATTTAGGCTTCTCTTACAAATAGAAAATGAATTTCAGAAAAGTGAATTTGATTCATTAATAACAGGTGATGTCATGAACTTTCAAAATGGTTAATTCAGAATCATACATGATTTTATTTTCCCAAAATGAACTTAATACTATGAGTAGCAAGCATTGCTTCACTATAGAAGTTGGGTCAGTGTTCTATGCAGAGTGCAAATAAAACATCCACCTGGATGGGAGGAACCCAATCATTCTACATGTGAATGTTTTTAAACCCTTGCAAAGAGGGGACTCTGACGATGTTGTATTGATAGTATTGGTACTAAAACGGAAATGAATACCAATGAGATAGAATACACAGAGACAAGTCTTTAAATACAGTCATCTGCACTCAACAGAAGTGCAACTAAAACATGTACTAGAGAAAAGAGAGCTTTTTTAACAAGGTGCTGAGGAAATTGGATATCCACGTGTAGAATAGGAGTGGATTCCTAGCTATCATCCTGCACAAAAAAAAAAAATCAACTCAAAATAAATCAAAAACCTAGGAATTTGACCAGAAAGTATACAACTTCTAGAAGAAATTTTAGGCTCAATACTCCAACATATTGGCACAGGTACTGACTTCCACAACAAGACTCCTAAAATGCAAGAAACATAACCAAGAATTAGTAAGAGGGACAGCATCAAATTTTTAAAAATGCACAACAAAGGAAACAAGAACCTAAAGAGAGAGAGCCTACAGAATGGGACAAAATCTTTGCCACCTGCTCCTCAGATAGGGGATTAATATCCAGAATACATAAAGAACTCAAAAAACTTAGCTTTAAAAAAACCCAATTAATAAACGGAAAAGGAACTAAGCAGATTCTTCTTAAAAGAAGAAATACAAATGGCCAATAAATCTGAAAACATGTTCAACATTCCTAGCTGTTTTTTCTTCATCAATTGAAGTGTCCACATTTTTTGGAGACATTTTGTTCCTGATTCAATCCCATTGCTTTGTCTGTTTAGGTTTTCTCTCTTTATGATGTAGTCTTGATAAGGTGTATGTGTTTCATCTATTTCTTCCAGATTATTGTTTGTCAGAATGTATTTATTAAAAATAATCTTGATAGTCTTTTTTGTTTTACCAGCTAATATTTCCCTTTCATTTCTGATTTGAATCTTCGCTCTCCTTTTCTTTGTCTGCTTCACTAGTTTCATTGATCCTTTGTAATGTTTTTATTATTATTTTTATTTTTACAGACTTCATTTGGATTCATTGTACACATATGGGGTACACATTTTCATTTCTATGGTTGTGCATGATGTACATTCATATCATTCTTGTTAATCATACATGTACATAGGGTAATGATGTCTGTCTCATTCCACCATTTTTCATACTCCCATCCCCTCCCCCACTCATTTCCCTCTATATAATCTAAAGATCCTCCATTCTTAATTAGTTTCCATTTCGTTGATTTCTGCTCTGATATTTATAATTTGTTTCCTTCTACTAATTTGGAGTTTAGTTTGTTCTTTTTGTTATAGTTTCTTGAGATGCAGAGACAGCTTGTTTATCTGAGATTTTTCTACTTTTAAGATGTGGGAATTGATTACTATTAACTCCCTACTTAGTACTTACTTTAATTTATTGCATAGATTTTGCTGAGTATCTATTTTCATTTATTTCAAGAAAGATTTAAGATTTTCTTCTTGATTTCTTCTTTCATCCATATAAAGTTCTTCCTTATATTTTTTTTTCTTTTACTACTTTTTGGTTTAAAGTCCATTCTATCTGCTATTTATATTCCTGGGTTTTGGTGTTGTTGCTGTTTTTTCCTTGTTTTTTGTTTTTTTGTTTTGTTTTGCTTTGTTGAAGTGTATTGTGTTTTGGCTTCCCTAGTATTAGATTATCATATTCCATCCCTTTACTGTTAGTGTGTGTGTGTTTTTGGAGGTAAACTGAGTTTCTTATAAGTAGCACATAGTGAGTATTTTTTAATCCATTCAATCACTCTTTTAATTGGACAATTTAGTCCATTTTCATTCAAGGTAATTATTCATAAGTAAGGTTTTACTAAAACCATATGTAACTTTTTTTCTAGTTTATTATAGTTCCATTCTTTCTTTCTCCTTGTCCAATACCATTCTTTGGTGATTAACTACTAGTAACGTATTTTGATTTCTTATTCTTGGATTATCTATTACATACCATTGTTTTGTGGTTACCATGTGCATATAAAATATGTTCTGATTATAACTAGCTATTTTTGAAATGATAGCAACCTAACATAAGAACAGAAATGAGAAGAATATAACTATTTGTTTTTCATTCCTTCCTACATTTTGAATTTTTGATTTTACATCTTTGTTAATACTTAACATATTAATGCAGATACTAGTATTTTTGTTTTGATTTGCTGTTCATAATAAAAATATGAATGGTTTATACACCTTGCCTACATATGAGAGCCTTCTTAAGTTTCTATAATTACTCTTATCATTATTTAATAGGCATTAAATAGTATTATTTTTCTCTTATTCATTATTGTCTCTTTCTTGCAGTTTGAAGAACTACCCTTAGTATTTCTTGTTGAATAGGTCTGGTGGACATATATGCTCTCAGCTATTGTTTGGGAAATTCATTTTCCTTCCTTCATTTCTAAAGGATAGCTTCACTGGGAAGTGTTCTTGATTAACATTTATTTTTAATATAGTGAAAAATCTCATGCTGCTCCCTTCTGTCCTATAAGGTTTCTGCTGAGATATTACCTGCCCAGTTAATTGGGGCAGCCCGGGTACTATTTGTCGTTCCTCTTGCAGCCTTGTGAACCTTCTTTTACCTTTCCCTGTGAGAGTTTCTTTATGAGATGCCTTGGAATATACTTGGTTGAATAAAGTCTGACTGGTGACCTTTGACCTGTACCTAGATATTCATATTCTTCTCAATGTTTAGGAAAGTTTTCTTTTATTATTTATTTTACCCTTTCATCATTCTGAAGTCATTCTTGAACCCCAATAACCAGAATATTTGCTGTTTTAAAACTTTCCCAATACTCCCATAGGCTTTCTTCATTCCTCTTCATTCTTTTTCCTCACTCAGCTTTGTATTTTCTATTAGTTTATCTTTTTTCTTTTTTTTCTGATAAGAGAGAAATTTACTTTTACTTTTTATTTTTTTTTCCAGATTGCATTTTGATTCATTGTTCACAAATGGGGTACAACTTTTCATTTCTATGGTTGTGCACAATGTAGATTCATACCATTCATGTAATCATAAGTGTACATAGGGTAAGGATGTCTGTCTAATCATTACACCATTTTTCACACCCCCACCCCCTCCTCTCTCTCATTTCCCTCTTGTTAGTTCTTGTTAGAGCACTGAAGTGTTTATCTGTTTTCTTCAAGCTTATTGAGTTTCTTTAAAACAACTGTTTTAAGTTCTCTGAGAGTTCTCCCATGTTGATTACTATCCAGTTTCTGTCACCTTATTATCAACCCTAGATAAAGTCATAGTTTCCCAAGAACTCTTGATCTTTGTTAGCATGAGTCATCATTTGGGAATTGAAGGATCAATATTTATTCAGTGACCCAATCTGGATTTGTGTCTGTCTTTCCAGGGAGTATAAGAAGATTGCTCATTTTGTCTAAGGCTATAATGACTTCCATTAGTTTCACAGTGAATTGTGCTCAGGTCCAGATTTGCCAAGAGTTTGCTATTGGTTTGTAGTCATGATTTCAGTACTAGATGGCAATCAAAGCCCTGATTTGTTCCAAATACTCTGTTACAAAATTACTCAGAAAGAAACAGGAGAGTACTTAGAGGGCTAGTCTGTCCTCATAAGCCTCTCCCTGCAACCAGAATATTCCTGGATGCCTCATACTTAGTTGCTGATTTATGGTGAGATACTTGAGGATTTTGCCTTGTTTGGGGCAGAACCATAATGAACAGACCAGCCCCAGGCTCCTATACAACACCTTTGGCCGTCAACACCACCAAGCTTTGTAATACTTTAGCCCACAGTCCACCAAGACCTGAAGAACACTTGGCTAGCACCAAGGTCCACACTTCTATGGGCTGCCTATTGCTGAGCTAGATTCATGACTCAAGATCACTGACTCAAGTCAAATGTGAGGCTAGCTGGATTAGAAGTCTCAGAGACAGAATCCATGTGTCTCCCCTGGCAATGGAGCTGATCCAGAGGGTCTTTCTGGGGATGGGGGCCATTAGGAAATGCACAGAGTTTGTTTTAACTAGTCTAGCACTAAATTCCAGGGCAATGTTTTGGCTTACTATGCCACACCCAGTTAATGGGGTATTGCCCTAAACTATGTTGCCCAAGATTAATGTGGACAAAAACAGATCCTTGGCCTCCTGGCTGAGTCCCACAGCCACAACAACCCTCACAGTCTTAGTTACACTGAGGTCCATGCAGCAGCAGGCAGGATACAGGTCTAATCCAATTCTGTCTCCCTAGGGAGCAGGCCCAACCTGATACCAAAGCGGTTATCCATCGCCATCTGTGAGCACTAGCCTGTTGTGCCAACCAAGGTTATGGATAAATGGTGGAGGAAATCTCTTTGCTGCCTGGCCTAATGCAATTCCAATGGCTAAGTCTGAAGGCTGAGGTCATGGAGCTTATCAAGAACTGGGTTTCACTGTCATTAGCCTGGGCTTCAGGTCTGAGGCCTGGACATAATTTCTCCAAAAGCATGAAGTACCTCTCCTGGTGTTGGGTGCCTTGGATTTTGGAGAGGAGTGATACAGTCAACTCTTTTCTTCTTGCCTTCTTCAATACTTTGTTTCATTCTGTGGTACTATGTTCTGAGGCACTATGGTCTCTCACTTGATTTTCTTAGCTCCTTTTCTAGTAATTCAGTGCATGAACAGATGTTCAACTTAGTGTGTCTGTGGGGAGAGATTGCCAGAGGATCTTCACCACTGGATTACTCTGCCCAAAGGAACAATTATTTTTAAAACATACCATACCACTCTTTATGAGTCAATAAATAAAATAAAACTTTACTCCTGGACTTGGGATGTAGCTCAGTTGGTAGAGTACTTGCCTTGCAAGTTCAAGGCCCTGGGTTCAATCCCCAGCACCATAAAAAAAAAAAAAAAAAAAAAAAAAAAAAAAATTTACTCCAAAAAATAATGGAAGTTCCCTACCCACAATCTTTTACTATTAACTTCATCAGTGCAGACCACACAGAAAACCCACAGGACCTGGCCCTTCAAGACACAATGGGGACACATCATTCAGTTCAGTTTTCTAGTGCCTATGAGAAAGCAATTTGGGCTCTTTATCATTTTTCTCCTAAAACCTACTAATAATTAAGATACACATTGTGATAAAGGTGCTTGGCTTTTGCTCAAAATGTTGTCATGAACTCTGAAATACTTTTGGAAAATTCAGATGATGATTATAGATATTTGGTACTATTTGCTAAAAAGGTATTTAAATCTACTGAGGTCAAGGATCTGTATTGTCATAATAATAAATCTCACTTTTAGTACAGCTTATTGATTTCATGCCACTTCATATTATGGCTTAAACTAAGACATACACTGGAAAATTAAAAAAATGAATATTTAGAAATATTTTCTACTTATATTATAGAATCTAATGTTTTTGAGAGGCATTATTTGAATTTAAAGAAGTTGTAATGGCCTGACTAAAGAGAACATCGTTCTCTTCACATGATGATACTTCCATAATTCCCCACATAGGTGGATACAGCTACCTGCTATAATCAAATCACCATTGATGAGAATGATATGCTGAATCAATGGTGCCTTAATGATTAATGTGCTATTTCTGCTTATAAATCATGATAGAGAAAATTGAGTCATACTTTCTAGGCACATGTGAAAAAAAAAAGCCAGAGTTTGTTAGACCCTACGCTAAATGTAATTTTACTGAAATAGATTTGACACCCATTAAAGCTAGTAAGCATATCAAATCACTCTGGACACACATGCTCCTCTACTTACATTATTTTGAAATGTTTTCAGAGTATAACAAACAAAAAACTACCACTCCATCATCTCCTGGTTATCATAATTATATTATAAAACAAAGATCTCATTTGTAATCCTCATTAGTTTTAGGAGACTATAGAGTTGTATCACTTGATGAAAATCTATGTCAAATTGTTCTGTGAAATTCAGTGTTATTCTCAATTTGCAAGCACATAAAATGCTATCATTATCTAACAGTGTGATGCTTCTCATATTCTGAAGTGCCAGGGAAAAATTGTTTTATTACAAGAGACGAGATATACTAACTTTAAAAAAATCTTTATACTACTGAACTATTCTTTCAAATGTTTAACTTGGATACAGGACCTAAAACCCTTTGTGCTCAAGGTCATCACGGAGTCAAGAATCCAGAGCTGCTGAAAATTGAATCAAAGCACACACCTTGAAAGAAGCAAGGTGAATGTTGTCTTGAGGAATTGATTTCAACAGAGAAAGCTATTCGCAGTTTTCTTTTATGAGGTGAGGCACATGGTACAGAATTTGAGACCATACTGTGGATAAAAGGCACAAAGCACACTGGTTTCTCTTAGGTTCACTCCCCTGTCCCTGGACTTTCCCAGGCTTTCCTGGTAGAAAGTCAAATGTTCTGCATTATTTTTTAAAGGTGGAATCATGTTCCACAAATATTTTTCTTTCCTTATTATTTACTTAAAGCAGAATTAGTCCTGCTCTGATGTGTTTGCAGGTCTTTGTCATTTGTCCTCTGGTTCGTCATGTATCAGTGACAAGAAAAGCTTGATGAAGGCAAGGCAGATCTAGAGAGTGACAACTAGGAGGATGTACATTTGACTCATGTTTATGAAACCCCTGATAGGCAAAATGACTAAGCCTTGTGTTATGGACTGAGGGGTTAGCAAGACTCATGACTAAGGACTTTTCAGTACAATGCAAGCCAACGGTGAAATGTTATAAACTGGATGCAAGTAAAAAGGAGTGGGCCAATGGAGCTTCTGGAGTGAGCACTGTTCTTTTCTTTAATTTTTAATTTTTTTATATTTACAGACTTCATTTTGATTCATTGTACATAAGTGGGGTACAACTTTTCGTTTCTATGGTTGTACACAACGTAGATTCATACCACTCATGTAATCATACATATACATAGGGTAATGACGTCCATCTCATTCCACCATTTTTCATACCCCTCCTCCCTCTCATTTCCCTCTTCGTAATCTAAAGTTCCTCCATTCTTCTCTCCGCGCCCCCCACCCTCCCATCCCCATTATATATCATCATCCATGTATCAGGAAAAACATTTGGCCTTTGGTTTTATTAGGATTGGCTTATTTCACTTACCATGATATTCTCCAATTCCATCTATTTATCTGCAAATGCCATAATATTATTCTTCTTTATGGCTGAATACTCTTCCATTGTGTATATGTACCACAGTTTCTTTATGTCAGTTCAATTCACAATAGCTAGATTGTGGAACCAACCTAGATGCCCTTCAACAGATGAGCACTGTTCTTACAGAGATGGGTTGATATCTGAAGGTCAAGTTTCTTTAACAGATGGAAGAATTTTTTTATAATGAAGGATTCAGAGTAATAGGCTACTGCCTTCTCATGTGATGAAGCCAATGAAGAGGTCATGTTCTATACCATGTATTTCTTACTGCCTCATTTGATTAACCATAGACCTGATTGTGATATGGTGAAAATATGCAGTTGAATGAGCTTCAATTCACACTTCTCTCTTGTCACCTAATGACTTGTTGTATACACATATTCCTCCCCCTCAATAAAAGAAATATATCAACCATGGCTATTAGTTTATCCTATAAAACCTCCAAATATCATTCATGCATAACATGGCAGTAGATCATGTCACGGAGAAACACGAAGACATATCTGTCTTCGTGGAGACAGATATGTAATTGTATATGGAGAAATTGTATATGGAGAAATATAATGACATTATATAATCACAATTAACACTGGAAGTTATTTGGAGGTGAAAAGTTACCTGCAAATGGCAGTATAAAAACATTATTCCAGGGTCAGCACATTCTTTCTAGTCACTGGTCTTCTAAGTGACAATTACATAGATGGGTGCAGATATGATTTGATTTAGGGAAATGATTTAGTTACAGGTGAAAAACATTAGTCCCAATCTGGCTGAATTTTAAAATGTAAGTGTTGACTTTAGAAAAGATTTAAATCTCATGAAGGACTCCCTTAATCCCACATCTGAATGTTTTGCTTTTGTTGCTTTAGCTATTTCATTAGGCTTCCTGGAGTGCCTCTTCTTTCTACTTACAATGTACAAAATATTTCTTTGAAATTGGACAAATATTGTTAGTGTTCTCACTCATCATATACTGGCATTATATCTTGTAATAAAAGATAGAGGGCATCTTTTGAGAAGTAAACAGAAGTCCTGCATCCCACTCTGTTTTATTGCATAAAATTGTGTTGTTTGCCAAGGAGACTATTAGCTTACTCTATATAGTTGAGAAGGACAAATTTAATGCTATCAGATTTTGCGGCTGAGAATAGGGACATGCCACAGGGGAAGCAAAACTAGAAAAAAAGAAATGGACCATATCAAAAAGGCATGGGAGCTAATCTGAAAGAACCCTCGATGACCAAATCTGGAATAATTTTAACAGTATTAGAATTGATGGTGAATGGTAAATTATAATCCAAAGAATAAAATAAATACCCACAGGTACATAGATATATAAATAAATAATTGCATGATATAAATCAAGGGGAAGAATGGACAATTTTTTCTTCAAAAAGAATTCAAGTTAAAAAATGTATAAAGAATAAAGAAAATTTTAAAAAATCATATTGAAACTCCACAGTAATATTTCCTGCAGACAAGATATGTATCCATGTATTACTGAGGAAAGGTTAAAAGAAAAATGAAATATACACAGATTCTCAAAAATATCTCTTCCATAAAAGTTACTAATTATAAAAGAGAAATAATAACTACGCATTAGAGAAATCTTGCACTTAACATCTTAACCACATGATAAAATTTAACATTACCAAAAATAAGACTTTACATTGTAATCCCTGACACTGAGAAAGATATATCACATTTCTAATATTCTACCCAGTAAGGCATAACTTTAACATTGCTATAAAGATATCATCAAGTTCAAATTGAGAGGAATTCTAAAAATAATGGAACACTATTCTTTAAAAGTTTCAAGGTCACGATAAGCAAGGAACATTAGCTGAAATGATCAATGGCACTACCTCAGCCATGGTTCTGGTTAGCCTCAACTCACCAGCCAAGGTAGTTCAATGACAGAATCACCTTAGGCTTCCTCTTCGTGGGATAATGTGCAGTCTATAAATCTATACTATATCCTGCAGTACCTCGCTAAATGCCTCAAGTCAATGTAAAGGTCAATATCAAACCTTCTGGAGAAATCCACCTGGCTTTCAAAGGTAGACCCTGAAGATTTTAATCAAAATCTGACATTTGTGTTTAGAACCCTGGGAGGCAAGTCTAAGGTCAGTACTTGAGGTGGACTTCCTGTTGTTGCTTGAAGCCCTCTTGATAGTAGCCTTAATTAAATGCTGTATGAAGAAACAAATGGGTTTGTTTCTAGGTTCCATTGGTCATATGAATTAGTGGGCCTAATGGAACAGTATATTTATGGAAAATTCACCATAAACCAAGACAGTATTGATATGAGAAGTGGATATTGTTCAACAAACATTTTCCATATCTGTTGTATTCTGTACAATTTTAGAGCAGGACACTTGATGACTTTGCTCAAGATTGTCTTTTTAAGGGTGACTTTAACAACCGTGTCATGTAGAGACAGTGTCTCCCTTCAAAGCAAAGGACAGTTTTGTTTACTAAATATAATAAGAATAGTTTCTCCCCAAGAGTTGTCAGATAGGTTTACCACACATTATAAGAGTTCTGAGTCTCTTGTAGTTCTTCAATAATGCCTCTTACTCAATCTCAGGAAACAGGTAAGATGCTTATATTCTAGCCACTGTTTTGCTGTGGTTATAATAGTCATTTATCTCTAAGGAGAATGACATATATTCTCCCATGTAGTTGTGGCACACTAACTTGATAAAGTACAGTAGGGTAAAATCTCAAACCCTTCACAATTGGTAACACACACTATAACCTATTATTTCTTATTGAATGTGATATATTGATAGTCAAAAGCAAATTGAGGGCTTTGTATGTTATAAATGTAATTATGTAGAGTAGACACTATATTTTAATGTAAATTTTTCTAGGAGAAAACTTTACCCTGCCTTCCCTCTCAGTTCTTTACTTAAACAGCTCTCTTTTATGCCAACATTGAGCTCTAATTATTAAACAATTTCTTTATTATTGGACCTTTCTGTACACTGCACATTTTGATCACTTCTTTCTACTTTAAAATTTCCCTTAGTGTCTGCAACATTTCATCTCCTGATTCTATTCATATATTTATAGCTATTTATCTCTTTTCAAAAAGGTATCTCAGAATTCTTATAAAAGCATTATTTCCCCAAGAGTTGCCCAATATCAAACTTTATTCTTCTTAAATTGAACTTTTCAAGCATGTGTTTTTTACTCATAAACTGATACATCTCTAGCTTATTCTCTTCTCCTAAGGTCCAACTGCCAGCTAGATAAGTCTTGGAGAAAACCTAATTCTCTAAAAACCTATTGAACATAATATGTTCAATACTGAACCTAAAATCTCTGCATTTAAAATATATTTGTTTCATATTTTTGTTTCATGGGGTAGCCACAAGGTCCATTCATGTCCCAGAAAGTTTTCTGGGAGTCCTTTGTTCCCTCCCTGGATCTTTTCATCTTGCCTACTCCTCCTGAGCATTTTCAAGTTGTCCCTGTCTTCCTCATCCTTACTGATCTTGAATTGCTCTCATCTGTTGCTGTCTGGCTTGTTCTGTAGTGCTCAAAATTAGCTTCTCTGTTGCTGCCAGAAATTGATCTCCCTGCAGATGCCCATTTATTCAAAATGAAAATTACCCCTGAATTCAAGAACCTCTGTGAACTGGTCCCTGCCTCCTTTATAGCTTGTTTTCTGACACTTCCTCTGCATTGAATTCTGTGGCCAAGCAGTAGTAAACTATGAGTTTCTATTTCTACTCCTGAAAGTGTATACAAGCAGAACACTGGGTACTCTGTCCCCTGGAGTGCTCATGTGCCTAGATTATTTCCATCTTTTCTACATTTCCAAGAAAAATAAAAATTTTCCTTTAAGAATCAGGGCTAATATTATATTCAGAAACCTTCATTAGTCCTAATAACTCACTGAGTCTATTATTTGGATTAAATCACTTATTTTTGATACTCTCATGACGTGTTGTGAATTTCTCTTATTACAGCTACACAGTTCCAGGCATGGTGGTGCACACCTGTAATCCCAGTGGCTCAGAAGGCTGAAGCAGAAGGATCTCAAGTTCAAAGCCAGCCTCAGCACAAGCAAGGCACTAAGCAACTCAGTGAGACCCTGTCTCTAAATAAAATACAAAATAGGGCTGGGGATGTGGCTCAGTGGTAGAGTGCCTCTGGGTTCAATCCCAGGTAACCAAAAGAACACAAACAAAAAACTACCCAGTGATTTCTGATCATGTATTTATCTTTCTACCCTCCTAAGCTGGTGAATTCCTTAGTCAGGTGAAGCCAGGAAATGACTTATTCATCTTTTCTGGTTTTGTTTAGTTTTTTTTTTCTTGTTTTGTTTTTGTATAATGCAATGACTAGAACAGCCTTCGCAAATCAAAATCAGTTGAATCGAGCAAATGGATGCAAGTGATACCATATCTATATCCGTATCTGTCCATATGCACACACATACATGTATAAAATCTGCTCATCTATAACTTAAAATTGACGAGATCATTTTGACTATTTTGCAGCAGTACTTATGCTCTAGCTGTCTGGATTGCCCTTTAGCAGAGGTAGCAGAATTCAGTGACTATATTTAGCTAGCTGACTTGAGAGTCTGTACGAAGCTACTTCAAACTCATTTCCAACTCATTTATTTTAACAGCCAGAGTGTTTCCTTAAGCCAATCCTGCCCTAATGCTTCACTCCTAAGCAAATGTAGGCCTTGCATTAGGAATAATGCTATATAACACTCTGAGCACCAGCTATTTAGCAAATAATTTATGTGTACTTTTTTACTTTCTTGATTGAACATTGCTGTAATAATTGGATGCACATTTACTACTGGACACGACCATTAAATATATGTGCATAATGATAAAACGGATTATGTCCCTTTCAAACATAGCAACACATGTATTTCCATGTAACAGATACTTACATGTAGCAGATAAATAAGTAGAATGTTCATGATTTTATCAAAGCCAACATAAAGAATTCTCTAGAAATAACTAATTCATCATAACTTCTGGCATGCCAGAACAGCCATGTTTTAAAATATCTATAAGTTAATACATGTATAATTTATGTGTTTCTACATGAAAACAACTCTTAAGTCTGGTCTGAAAATTCCAAATACATTTTAAGCCACACTTTTAAAGCTATTTGAGGGTAGCTAAATTATGGTAACAAATTAAATCACTACTTATCTTCTAAAAACAAGTATTACACAAATTTGGCTTCCTCAAAAAAAAAAATTGAATCCAGAATAATAAAGACCAACATTCCCTGACTTTCACAGTTCTGTGCAGACTTGCACTGGCCCTATAGAGGATCACACTGAGACCAAATTGATCAAATGGAACAATCAAAGAAAATATTTTGACTTGAAAGGGTTTTTTTGTCAAAATAATCATAAATTTTATATTGAGTGACTTCATATTTCTGCTGAAATTAGACTTCTCTTTAAATATCTTTAAATTCCTATGTATTTATAAATATAATCATTATATAAATATATTTAAAAATTTGAATCATTACTTTTAGGCTAATAAAGGCATTCACAATCTGATAATCTCTGAATACAAATTTCTAGTTCTTACATGATATCATTTTTCACATTTAATTCTTCTTTGAAAACTTTTCTCTCTAGCCTATCACTATTTTTTTTTATTTTTCAGCTTCATGATTTATTTTAAAAGATGAGAATTTCTTGTCTTTGCAATTATTTACACACTGAGCTTTCTGCCCCATCGATTATGGATAGTTTCATAAGAATATGGGAAAAATTACTAAAAACATGTTTTAGTATTCCTGTTCTTTACCATTATAAGTAGAACTAAGTTTGATTATATTTTCTATGGGGTCATACACAGACGGAAAGTACTGATTTTCATCTTTGTCTTATAAACTGTCAACTCCAGGTAGCCTATGCTGATTAATTATTAAATATTTATATTTCACTCAAAAAATTTGGCAGTCAGTATCTGAGTTCTTTTTTCATATGAGGAAAGTTTGTCACAGAAAGCATATAACTTCCAAAGTGACAGATCTTTCTTTTATCTCCTGATAGAAAGCAAATGTAGCATTATGTTAATGTAGTTACATGAACAATATTTTAAATCTTTTCTAAATGTGCTTCTTATATTGGAAGCTATGTATGATTCAAGAATTTGAAATAGTATCTGGTTTGTGGATCAATATGTAAGTGGAAAAATGGAAAATAAAACTCAACCTGATATCATAGTGTAATATGTGTGTGAATGGTGAGGATGAGCCCATGTGCTAATCAGGGAAAAACTTCTAGAGGAAAATAGGGAGTCACCAAATTTGAGTTATGTGCAGACAGAAAATCAGATACAAGGCTGAGATCAAGATTAGCAGGAACTGACAAATCAAGGAAATTAAAATAACTCAGAAGAAATGTAAAAATACCAAATGGTCTATAGATTTGCTGCAATTCTCTTTCTATCCCTGGCAAGATCCATTTAAAGTTCTACAGTTTCTTGCTCATTTTTATCACAAAGGAGTCAAACTCAGAGTTCATATTCCTATGGTATTATATTCTGTTCTCTTCATTTGATATTTACCTTCAACAATAGCAGTCATTTTAAGAACTCAATAGTCAAAATATCAACTTCTTTGCTTTTCTCATCTTCAAGTGGTACAGTCCCTATTAAATAAAGATAATCCATATTCTATGCTCCATACATTTCAACTTAGTAATAAAAGGAATTTTAAACCTTGAAGCAGAATAATAACTTGAACATATTTACAACTACTAGTAATATTAAGAATAAAAGCCTTTTCATGTATTATTTTCAGGAAATTAAAAACCTGTTACATCATAAGTGATGATGGTTTGCATGTTCTTAGAAGAGAATGAGTACTATTTTGGAATAAGATATATTAACTCTGACAAAATGGGACAGCAATTAAGAACAATTTCTTAAAAGAAAATCTCCTATCTTCTTTTGCCAAATTATATTTGGAATTCTTCTGATATTGTCATAATCTCTCTTCTTCGAAATTACCATGCAGAACTGTGGAATCAGAGACTGAAGTTAGGAAGTTGTAGGCATAGGGATACAGTGTCACACCAAAGGAAACAAATCAGTTACCTTAAATTCTTAATACAAATAACTCACTTACAATTCATTTGCTTGCTTTTTATTTTTCTATTTTGGGAGAGAACAAAGATGAATTTGGATTAAGGAATCAATATTTTGGATTTCCAATCTTTATTCTTCCTCTTCCTATTAGTTTAAATATAGGCAAATTTTCAAATGCCTCTCTAATATTGAGATTAGAATATGTTGTGAGATCAGTATGAAATAAAAGATGAATCTAAATTTACTTTGAATAAATATACATCAAGATATTATATACAGTAATATCATCAGGGCCTAGCAATCAGCTATGATATTATAAGTGAATTAATGGAAAGAAGTTTTAATTCTCATCTCACCAATTAGCAAGCTGGTACAAAATATTGGCACTTATTTTACTAGCTTTCTGTCTTGTTTCCTTATTTATAAATGAGGATAACATCTAGCCTTACTCAGAGAAATGCTGCAGGGTCAATTTCTGATTTTTAATATAAAGAAGAAATGAATTTTTCAAGATCGTAGGTCATCAGGTACTGTTTATCTCAATACTGGAATGTGGGTTGAGAATTCTGACCTGTGATTTTTATAGTAGAATGTTAGTGATACCTCATTCATTAATGCTCAGGAAAGTACTATTAATGCTCAATGCTTGGGAAAAAATACACTGGTTTATTCCTACATTTATGCTTTCCTTATTAATTATTTTACTTCTCCTTGAACAACTCTCTCTGATATTTTTCTAGTGTAGGTTCTGCTAGTTAAAATGAAAAAGTACCAAGTGTTTTTCTGAAAACAAGTTTACTTCCCAGTACTCAAGGTTATTTTCACTTGATTCAGAATTCTTGAAAAAGTATTTTTATTTATTCCCCTATTTACATTTGAGCATTTTATAAATGTGTTTCGTTTGCTTTCTGACCTTTGTCATTTCTGTTGAAAGATCAGCTGGCAGTAATATTTTTGCTTATTGAAGATAAAAAATATTTTTTACTCTAACTTGTTTGTGATTTTATATCTTTTAGCTTTTATAATCTGATTAAAATGTGCCATAGTATAGTTTTTAAAATTATTGTTGTTTTTTCCTTGGAATCATACTTATGCTGCATGAGATTCTCTAATTTCTTTAAAATTTGATGTCTTTCAAGAATTTTGGAATTGCTTTTTATCCTCTTCAGATACTGTTTCTGTTCCACTTTTTCTTTCTTCTAATGCTGATATTCAAATTAAGTATATGTTTAGAGTTATGAAATATTAAGGTTTCACCTAGTGTTGGTGGTAAAATTTTCCTCTTTATTCCAAGAATGCTTAAAGCATCATTATCTCTGGACATTTCCCTTACGGGAGCAAATGCTTTCTAGACATCCAAATACATAAATCCACTTGGACTCTGACATTCTCTAACTAACAAGCCAGACTGACTTAGCCAGAGTGAAAAAAGAAAATTGGAGAAGGCAGTTATATAGCATGAAATATCTAATTACTAAGACTTAATTATTGGCCCATTTCTAGACTTTTTGCCTATGTGTTTATCATATATAGCCTCCACTATGTTGAGATGTGATCCTTCTGCACCTAATTTATTCAGGAGTTTTTACCATGAAGGGATATCAAGAGTTATCAAAGGTTTCCCCTTCTACATCTATTCAGATGCTCATGTGATTTTTATCCTTGAGACAATTTATGTGCTGAATTATGTTTATTGACTTACTTATATTCAATCATACTGGTATGCCTGGAATAAAACCAAATTTGTCATGGTATAATGATCTTTTTAATGTGATGTTGAATCTGATTTGAAATTATTTCACTGAGAATTTTTTGCATCTATGTTCATCAGAGATACTTGTCTATTGTTTTATGTTTTTATTTGTTTTGTCCTTATTATTTGGTAGTAGGGCAGTACTACCTTCACAGATTGAGTTTGAGAGGGCCCCTTCACTTTCTGTTTTGTGAAATTGTTTGAGAAGCATCAAGGTTCGTTCTTCTTTGAAAGTCTGATAAAATTTATGAGTAAATTCACCCAGTCCTTGGCTTTTGTTTGTTGGGAGGCTTTTTATTACTACTATAATTTCTTTCTTTTTTTTTTTTTAGTTCTTCAGTTCTTTTTGTTTTTATTTAGTTTACTTATTGATTCATTGAACACAAATGGAGTACAGCTATTGTTTCACTGGTTGTACACAAAGTAGAGTCACACCATCTGTGCGTTCACGCATGTACACAGGGCAATGGTGTCTGTCACACATTCTGTTATGTACTACATTTTCTTCATATCTTTTGGGTTCAGTGTCAGTAGGTCATGTATGTCCAGTAACTTGTTCATTTCTTCCTGATTCCACATTATTGGCATGTGGTTTTTCAAATTATTTCCTAATAAGCCTTTCAATTTCAATGATATCTGTTTCCCCCCTTTAATTTTATTCATTTTGGTCTTTTTTCTTTCTTTTGGTTAGTTTAGCTACCTGTTTGTCTATTTTGTTTACCTCTTCAGAGAATCAAATCTTAGTTTCATTAAACTTTTGCAATCATTTTTTAGTGTCCATTTCATTTATTTCTGCTCTTATCTTTATAATTAATCTTCTCCCATTGATTTGGGATTTGAATTGTTATTGTGTTCATAAGACACTAAGATCCATCTTTAGGTTTTTTATTTGAGAGATCTCTTAACTTTTTGAAGTTGTCAGTTATTGCCTTAAACTATCTTCTTATCTCACAAGCGTTGGTATGCTGTCTTTACATATTCATTGATGCAAGAGATTTTAAATGTCCATGTTGACCTATAACGTGATGTTCAATATCCACATATTTGTAAAATTTCTGAAATTTCACCTGCTGTTGATTTCTAGTTTCATTCCATGGCAAACAGATAAGACACAAGATTATTTCAATAATTTTTAAAAATTTTAAAAGGTTGCTATGATGTGTTTTGGCTTAACATACAGTCTAATTTGGAAAAAAATTCCATGTGATTATGGAAAAAAAGTATTCTTCATATGTTGGGTAGAATATTCTGTGGAGGTCTATGAAGTCCATTCAATCTATGATACAAAACAGCTGAGTTTTTCTGGTTATTTATTCATCCAGAGGATTTATCCATTGGGGTGAATCAGGTATCAAAGTCCCCCACCATTTTTGAACTGGGTCCTCTCTCTCCTTTCGTCACTCAGTTCATCTCTTTACTAAACTGTTCATTCATATCTTTCATTCTCTTCTCTAATTCATTTGGCTACTTAATTGTATTTTCTTCCTCTTCATTGAAATTTTTAAAAACCATTCTTTTTAAATTCTTCGTTTCGTTTAGCATTTCAACTACTTCACTATTTTAAAAATCTGTTACTATGGAACTACGAATTTTATGAGGTAATATATTACCTTGGTTTTCTTCATATTTCTTGTATCTCTATGTTGAGATTTGTATGTATGTTGGGATGGATATCTCTACTCCTTTTATGTGGTGACCTTCATGATATGTAGTTTTCTTTTCTCAATTTGGGTTGCTCTATCAGATTGTTGAATAATGATGAGTTTAATCACAACTAGACTCCATACTGAAATTTCCCTGGAACTTTTTGATTGTGACTTGGTATTGGGCAAAGAGCATGCTATATTGGAGTTGGAAAGACCCATTGTTTCTTGCAAGACTTGCAAAAGTGGGGACACTCTAGTCCTTCAGACAGATGTGGTATAGGCAGCAGTGAATGTGGGATGTTCCTTCTGTGGTTACCTATTATGGAAATAGTATTCCCTATCAGGAGTTGGGGATTTCCACAGGCACTGTTGATAGCAGCTTTGTTACTTGAAAGTGATTCTGGTGTGGGTTGCTCTCGTTATTTTGAAGGGCCTGAAGCTCTTGTCCTTTAATCAGAGACCACTTCAGATCTAGGTGCTTCATGGAGAGGGACATGGGCTAAAATCAGAGCTCCCACTCTGTTGGACTCACCTTCTGTCTTGGTCCTATATAATCAGACCTATACAGTCTTTCACCCACAAATATGTGAAAGACTTGGAGGATTGGTCTATAGTGGTGTCCAGCAAACCATGGTGATCTTTTGTTGGCAACTATGGTGGAAGGAATCAGTCCACATGCCAGACCTCAGCCTTCCCCTAGCTATACCAGTCTAGGAAAATTTCATTTGCTGCAAGCTTGTGGTCCCCCTTTTCCTTTAAGTAGATGTGTACACCAGGGTTAAAGAAGGAAGGGGTCGTGGTGGGAGTTGAGCTTAATTTTTCTCAGTTGGGCTGGAAATAGAGCTTAGAGATTGAGAACCTGCCCAGAATATGTGAGAACCTGGGCTCCACCCCAGCAATAGAGAAAGAAAAGAGAAGATTTTAAAAAGATAAAAATAAAGAGAAGAAAGAGGGGAGGGAAATCTACTAAAGCTTAAAAGTAAAAACACAAAAGGGAAAATAGTGAAAATGAATAAAATCAAAAAAGAGAAAAGAAAAAAATAAAAGGGAAAAGAAATGATAACAATAATATAAAAAAAAAATTTAAATTTATCCTAGTTCAGGTGCTTAAAAATAGGAGGGAGGGTGGATAATTATGG
>JAJEJO010051675.1:536-49504 GCA_020662805.1 Glaucomys volans
ATGATGTCCCATATTTCTTGGAGGTTTCGTTCATGATTCCTAACCATCTTCTCTGTTTGTTCGACTTTGTTTTCAAGATTAAATATTTTGTCTTCGTTGTCTGAGGTTCTGTCTTCCAAGTGATCTATTCTGTTAATTATGCTTTCTATTGAGTTTTTAACTTGGTTGATTGTTTCTTTCATTTTCTTGTTTCCTTCAAGGATTTCTGTTTGTTTTTTTCTCAGAACTTCTATCTCTTTATTGAAATGGTTTTTTGCTTCTTGCATTTGCTCTATTCGCTGATTATTCATAGCCTGAATCTGCTCTCTCGTCACATCATTCTCTTCTCGGATCATTTTAATTATGAACATTCTGAACTCCCTTTCTGTCATTCCTTCTACCATGCTGTCTTTGGGTTCTCTTGATGTATCATCTAGGTTTGTTTGGGAAACTTTCTTCCCGTGTTTTCTCATGTTGCTCCTGTATCTTCCCATCTAGTAGTGCAAATCAGAGGGATTGCAATTTCCCTGCAAAGACTTAAAGTGTCCCTGCAGATTTCCAGTAACTCACCTGATGTTTGAGAGGTGCTTTATCAAGCAGTGACCCAAGATACCTGCTGTCCCACTACCTCCAGTTTGGGAATGATCACAATGCTTCTGGGCAGAGGCAACCAGGATTTGCAGCACGTGGCCCCGCTGGAAGACCTGAGCTCAGCTCCGAGGGCTCAGGCAGCCAAAGGTGGTCTCTCTCCACCAGGGAAGCTTCAAAATGGAGCCGAAGGGCCCAAACTCCTTGCTGGAGCCGACAACCAGCTCCGCTCCTGGCCAGATCTCACCCGGAATCCCAGATGCAGTTTTGATGGACCTTTGCTGAGATCAGGAACACTGAGCAGTTCCAATGCACACCATTCAGCCCATGCCCTTGACTGACCTTGAAAGCACTTTGTGTTTTCTGTTTGGGGCACATATACCTTTTAGTGAGTGAGTGAATTCACAAATATGGACTCCATGAAGATTGACAACTAATTTTCAACACCTTTCCAATGGTAATAAAAAGAGGGAAAGTTATAGTTACTATGTATTTCTATGTTTCAAAATAATTAGAAGAGAGGATTTTGAATGTTTTTCTACTGAGAAATTCTAAAAGTTTAAGGAAGTGGATATAGTAATTGCCCTGACACAGCAATGCACAGCATATAGGCACATGCAGCATCTCCTGAACCCCCATACATTTGCATGATTATTATGTGTCACCATGGATTCATTTTGCAAGTCCAGTTCTAGAATGTCACCTGTACAGACTCAAACTGAGTGTACTCTTAGTACCTGTCTTCTTTCACTTACCCAAATGTTTTTGAGGTTCATCCATGTTTTATGTATCTCGGTTCCTTCTCCTTCCTGCCAAGAACTGTTTCATTGAATGAGTGTATCCCACTCTGTTTATGCTTTATTCCTTTGTTGATGGAGATGTTGAGTTTCCAATTTGGGGCAATTTTGAGCAAAACCACTATTGTGCACAAGCCTTTGTATAGATGTGTTTTCACTTAGGTAAGTAACTAGAACTGTGGACTGTTCATCAAGCTTGCTCAGCCTTAGCTCTGTTGACATTCAGGGTCAGATAACTCTGTTGTGGAGACTGTCCCAGGCACTGTAAGATTTAGCAGCACACTTGACCTGAATCTACTAGATGCCTGTAACAGCCCCTCAGTGATGCAAACGAAAAACTTCTCAGACGTGGCCCCCAGTTGAAAACCACTATAGAAGTTAGACGTCTTTTAGTGAATATTGTTAATAAAATTGTGAAAGCAAATAGTGCCCCATAGGAGAAACGTTTTGGTAAATATGTCTCAGAGTTTCTTTACCTGGGCAACATAAATCAGATCCCTCATTCCTTCACAGAAGGCTCTATTGAGTGCATTTCATTCAAAAGTTCCAAAGCCCCGGGTCCATTGTGTATGGAGGCTGCAAAGCATGTGGTGGTTTTATGAACACATTTTTGGTTGTTTTGTCGTGGGTGCCCCATCAGGTGATCTCATCGCCACGTTGCCCTGGTTCTTGGTCATGTGTGTGGCAGTACATGCAACACTGCCTTTCCCATATAAGCTTTCCAAGTGGCTCAAAACTCTGAAGTTGCTGGCTTTTCTTATCTGTGCTGGATGCACATTTTTGGCAAGAAACATTTGCTTGCACTATTTTTGAAGCAGGTTGGCAAATGCTTGAGTAGGCATTTCGATGGAGGAATTTATCAGAGGCAAAAGAGCTTCATATGGGAACGGGTGCATTTTCCGATGAGCAATCATATTTTGCATTCATTTTTGCGGGAGCCTCCATCCACACACTGATTTTGATATCATCACAAGTCCGTGTGTGTGATTGTCAACTGCATCTACATTCCTCTCATTGTTGGAATTAGTTGAGTGATTCTGTAATTTGCTTTAAAATGCAAAGAAGATCATTTTGTAGCCATCTTTTAATTTGCAGAGCTTGTGTTTCTACCATGGATGTTCATTTTTCCTGACAAGACCTCAGCAAGAGTGGGAAGGACTCTTTGGTGCTGTGATGGCCTGGGAGAGCAGCAGCAAAGTCCCTAAGCAGTCTGGCCACCATCTTCCCCTGCCATGATCTGTGTGGTGCTACCAACATTTCCAAAGTAAAATGTCTCCTGATGCAGGAGAAAGGAAGAGGCTGGGCTGCCACCGATGCAGGCTAATCCTGATGGGACTCTAAAGTGGCCTGATAGAAGAGCTGAGAGAAGGCAGCCATACTGTTACTCTGGTCACATTTTCATGATTTCTAGGGTCCCTCCAGAAGAAGGCAAGACTAGCAGCTTGAATCCTCAATGACTTCTTAATGAAATTATGAATGCCACTTGGGCAGGGCGATACACACCTGTAATCCCAGCTACTCTGGAGCCTGAAGCAGGAGGACCATGAGTTTGAGGCCAACTTACCGAGACCCCCACCCCCATCTCAGCAACTTACGGAGACCCCCACCCCCATCTCAGGAAAAAAAATTGCAAATGCCAAGTGTTGTATGAACCATTTCACTTTTCTTGTCTCTTAAATGTTTTCTAATGATGGAAAGTATTGTAACAAGTTTAGGATGAGGCAGCAAATTTAGAGCATGCCCAGTGCCTGATCACAGAGCTGGTGCATAACTGGGCAAGCTCCAAGCCCAGCCTGCTGCTGAACTCTAGGGTTGTTATTTTTCTACTCTGTCTCCATCCAAATTTGAAACCCTGCCTTCTGGCCTCTAATCAGAAAGGTTTAGACTTCCCTCCCCTGCATAGAAACTCTCCAGGACATGCATCTTAGGGAATTGATAATAAGAGGCTAAATTATGTGTTTCTGAAACAGAAATTCATGCTCTGCCCATAACAAGAGGTGGAGGACAGGCAGGAACAGGTGGGGGAAGCAGGTTGTCTTGAAGCCACATGAACCTTTTCTCTGGAAGTCAAGTACAGTGCTCCACAGGTACAGATGTGCCATTCTGTCCTGCAGTGGACACAGCTCTCCAGACAAGGCCATCTCCAGGGAACACCTCGCTAATCATTTTTGCTTCTTCTCTGCCCTCATTGCTTCAGCCTGGTACTCATTGGTCTCTGATTTAAAGGGTTGAGTTTGGAAGCAGTTTGCTAATTATGACCCAGTGAGGCACTTCTGGCTCAGGTCAGAGCGAGTGGGGTAGGAGCCAGCGTGAGCTGTGGCCTCCCATTGCCAGCCGTGATTTAGAGCAGAATCTTTGAGAGAAGTCTAACTGCCTGAATTACTGCTCTTTTATATGTTTTTAAATGAGAATGTAAAGGCCACGGGCATTTTTCCCCATTTAATACTATTAAATCCATCATTAAATATCTTGCTGAACACTGGCTGATTTTAATGATGCCCTCAAGTACCCATCCTGGTGCTTGACTGTGTTAATATTGTTGTATATATAGATACAATAAATAATGCTTAGCTAAGATGGTAGGAGAGGCATCACTGTGCGTATCAATAAAAACAGTCGTGCTAATGAGACCAAGTGTCAGGAGCAGATGGCATGGCGGGAGCCCGCCATTGCAGTTCAGGTTCCACAAAGCTCCATGGCACGTGGAATCCATCCGTAAAACAAGCCTGAATCCCCTAAATATTTTATATCGAGTTGACATAAAAGGATTATCTTGAAGTTATAGTTTATTTTTTACTATCTGACTTTATAGCTCCGTGGCCTAAGAGCCACAGATGCTGTTCAGTGTCTGCTGTGTTTCCCGGCCCCATGCCTCTGGCTGCTGGGCGGACACACTTGTCGGAGATACTTACCTGCCTGAGTCCTTACCATGGGGATCGGTCATCTTTGCTTTTTTATCACATTATTTTTTCTGAAAATCAATGTTCTGTCTCTCACTTTTGATTATGTTGATCTTTAATCGTCCTAATAGCCCCAGCCAACATTTAAGGAAATACAGTAGTGCTCCCTGATCCGTAGGAGCTGTTCTAAGGTGGTCCTCAGATGCCCACAGCCATGGACGTTACTAGACCCTGTCTACTCAGTTTTTTCCTGCTTATACACACCAATGATTAAGTTTAATGTACTAATTAGGCACAGTAAGAGATTAAAACAACTGACAATAAAATAGAATAATTACGACATACTGTTGTAATGTACTGCTACAGTAAAAGTGATATAAATCTTACTAATCATTTAATTCTGGAAATTTCCAATTAATATTTTTAGACCATGGCTGAAGACAGGTAATGGAAAACATGAATGAGGGGAACTACTGGGCAGTGACCTACCTAGATCTGGTCTGCTACCTCATGTGAGCCTCACATCAGCCCTGTATGTCAGATGCTGCTTTTAGTCCCCATTTACAGATGAGGAAACTGAGCTACAGAGATTAAATAACTTTCCCAAGGGCTCAGAGCAAAAGTGGCAGAACTGGCATTCAAACTCAGCTGGGTGGACTAAGAGCACAGATTCTGTCTCCCTGACATTCTTTTTTAAAAAATTTATTTAATTTTGATTCATTGAGGACGAATGGAGTACAGCTATTGTCTCTCTGTTTGTACACAAAGTAGAGTCACACCATCTGTGCATTCATGCATGTACACAGGGCAATGATGTCTGTCACACATTCTGTTATTCTTATTACTCTCCCACCCCGAGCCCCCCCTTCCCTCTATGCTATCTATCCTTCCTCCATTCTTCACGCCCTTCCACCCCGCAATATGCATCATCATTCACTTATCAGAGAGACCATTCTGCGTTTGGATTTTTGGGATTGGCTGATCTCACTTAGCATAACAGTCTCCAACATCATCCATTTACCTATAAATGCCATAATTTTATTCTTCTTTATGGCTGAGTAATATTCCATTGTGTATATATACCACTGTTTCTTTATCCATTCATCTATTGAAGGACATCTAGGTTGGTTCCACAATCTAGCTATTGTGAATTGAGCAGCTATGAACATTGATGTGGCTACATCACTGTAGTAATCTGATTTTAAATCCTTTGGGTATAGGCCAAGGAGTGGCATAGCAGGGTCAAATGGTGGATCCATTCCAAGTTTTCTAAGGAATCTCCACACTGCTTTCCAGAGTGGCTGCACCAACTTGCACTCCCACCAGCAACGTATGAGTGTACCCTTTTCCCCACATCCTCGCCAACACCTGTTGTTGCCTGTATTCTTAATAAATGACATTCTAATTGGAGTAAGATGAAATCTTAAGGTGGTTTTGATTTGCATTTCTCTTATAACTAGGGATGTTGAACATTTTTTCATAAATCTGTTGATTGCTTGTAGATCTTCCTTTGTAAAGTGTCTGTTCATTTCTTTGGCCCATTTATTGATTGGGTTATTAGTGTTCTTAGTGTAAAGATTTTTGAGTACTTGGTAGATTCTGGAGATTAGTGCTCTATCTGAAGTGTGTGTAGCAAAGATTTTCTCCCACTCTGAAGGCTCTCTCTTCACATTGCTGATTGTTTCCTTTGACGAGAAAAAGCTTTTTAGTTTGACTCTATCCCAGTCATTGATTCCTGCTTTTATTTCTTGTGCTTTGGGAGTCATGTTAAGGAAATATGGTCCTAGGCCAACATGATGAAGATTCGGACCTATTTTCTTTTCTATTAGGCGCAGGGTCTCTGGTCTAATTCTTAGGTCCTTGATCCATTTTGAGTTGAGTTTTATATAGGGTGAGAGATATGGGTTTAGTTTCATTTTGCTGCATATGGATTTCCAGTTTTCCCAGCACCATTTGTTGAAGAGGCTATCTAGAGGAATGTGAATAGGAAAAGAAGAGCTCAAACTATCCCTATTTGTTGATGACATGATTCTCTATTTAGAAGACCCTAAAAATTCCACCAGAAAACTGCTGGAACTCATAAATGAATTCAATAAAGTAGCAGGATATAAAATCAATGCTCATAAATCTAATGCATTCTTATTCATAAGTGATGCATCCTCTGAGAGAGAAATCAGGAAAACTATACCATTCACAATAGCCTCTAGAAAAATAAAATACTTGGGAATCAATCTAACAAAAGAGGTGAAAGACATTTACAATGAGAAGTACAGAACACTAGAGAAAGAAATTAAAGAAAGTCTGAGAAGATGGAAAGATCTCCCATGTTCTTGGATAGGCAGAATTAATATTGTCAAAATGGCTGGACTACCAAAAGCGCTATACAAATTCAATGCAATTCCAATTAAAATCCCAATGATGGACTTCATAGAATTAGAGCAAGCAGTCATGAAATTCCTTTGGAGGAATAAGAGACCCAGAATTGGTAAAGCAATCCTTAGCAAGAAGAGCGAAGCAGGGGGTATCACAATACCAGACCTCCAACTATACTACAGAGCAATAGTAACAAAAACAGCATGGTATCGGTACCAAAATAGACAGGTAGATCAATGGTACAGAATAGAGGACACAGAGACAAACCCACATAAATACAGGTATCTCATACTTGACAAAGGAGTCCCTGACATTCTTTTGAAAAATGCACCCAGCATTATGCAAAATGCTTGCAGAATTTGAGAGTAGACATGCAGTGAGTATGTGGGAAATGCCGTGCAGAGAATATGTAAATGGGTGTCTTGTTCTAGGGGGACTCAGATTCCTAACTTCTTAACAGTTTAAACTGACTCAAACTCCCAGAATTCCTGGCGTGTATGGAAACAGAAGCTTTCTAAAGAGTTCCAAAGCCTTCCATATATTCAGCAGAGGGACAGACGGATGAAAACTCTTTCATCTATGCTATTTTCTGTAACTTGTAAATACCTGCTTGGAATGAAGAGAGATAAAAATGTCCCCCTTTTATTGCCCTGTAGAACTTCTGATGAGATTCCATTGTAAAAAGAGGAAGGGGATAAGGAGAGAGTGAAGTTGCATTCTGTCTGAGCTAATCTTCCTGCCGTCGTTAGTAGTTGTAACTTTTACAGGTAATTTTTAGAGATTTGGGATAATGTTTGAGCTAGGACTGTTCTTATCAAGGCAGGCTGAATTCACCTCTGTGCTGTAATTTTTAATTTTGAAATGGTTCCTTAATGCAAGTGTGGCACCAAGGCATTGTCATATAACCCACTGCCTGCAGAGTCCTCTGCTGTAAATCTCTGTTCTCTATTGCATGCACTTTCCGTTATGGGGCGCCACTGGATTAGAACAGGGGTGACTTCTCTGGGCTTCTTTAGGAACAGACAGACCCAGGCATCACTGCATCACTTTGCCTCTCTCTTCTCCTGCGTTTTCTATTTCTGCAACCCCGTTGCCTTCCAGGAGGACACCAGCAAGGACAAAACTCAGCGGCAGGGAATGAAGTGCCAGAGGGTCCTATGCCACTGCCGTGCACATACATTCAACAAGACACAGACAGTCTGAGAAACTCCAGCTGAGATCCCCTCAAGAGGCACTGCAGAGCCGGAGCCGAGGAGTGAGGCTGGGAATATTCAAGGTGGCAAGGACGTGCTTGCACACGAAAGAGCTGATACAACCTCCTTGTCAGGTCACTGCCGATTTTTAAACTTTGGTAACTTAGAATGTGTTCATGACAGAAGCAGTCTGTCAAAAAGGTCATTTAAAAGGTCTGGGCTAAATTTTAGGGTAGTAAAATTAGATTTGATTTATTCTTTAGATCCCCAAATAAAAACTGGCTAAGAGAATTGAAGTCCACCTTATTCAGTAATGAAAGGCTGTACCCCATTTGTGTGCAATGAATCAAAATGCAGTCTGTAAGAATAAAAACCAAATAAATTTAAAAAAAAGAAAAGAAAATAGTGCTTGTGTTCTGACGCCTTGACCCCCTGGTGCAGATAGCCTGAGATTTTGAAGTTGAGAGACAGAAACTCATGTTATTCTCGTATCATAGCTACGTCCTATGTCTACTGATGGAGCTTCCTGGTTCTTGCAGTTTCTGTTGCCAGCCATTCACCTTCAGGCACCCTTTGCTCCAATCCGTTTCTGGCCCACATAGGGAGGTACTTCCAGGCCTGAGTCTGTCAGCTCCCTCCTGTGCTGTGGCCTCCACAGGCCCTTCGTGGGACCTCCTGTGCTTTATCAGATTTGGAGCCTGCACGGGTTTGACAGGTATCACTACACGGATACGTGTGCCCTCATACACCCCAAGACTTGAAGAGATCCCCAGATGATCAGTGAGGGTGCCAGAGACCGCAGACCCCGCAGCTCACATTTTCTCATATTTCTATGTCCAAGAAGATAAAGTCCTGGCGATTCTGTTGTTTGGGTTGGCTGTGGTTGACAGATTCTGTATCTAGGTTCCCTAAGCGCTCCTTGCAATGGATGCTACATGCTCCGAAGCACATTATCTGCTAAGCACCCAGTAGATCCTCAAAAGGAAGTGCTGATTTCCTATCCCAGGCGGACATAGGAGACCCTGTTGAGTCACTTTCCCCTTTTGAGGGAGCCTTGGCATGAACTACAGAGCAGAAGTAGAAGACCTTAGACAAGTGTTTAGAATTACTTGTTCAAAGGAACCTCTTGACTACTTCTTTCTTACCTTTTCTGCAAGTTTCTGCAAAGAAGAGTCACAAATTGTATCTGAATTCTAGAAAGACAGTCAGGCTAACTGACTTACTACAGATGATTTGAACAGCGTTGTTTGGTTGAGAAGAGAACACACATTTTACCTGCGAGCGAGTGTGACTGTGTCTTGGGCCAGCATGACAGGTGCCATCTTGTGTTGGTGACCCTTTGTTCTCATGTCAGTGGCACTCTTGTGGGAGAGACCTGTGTGACATGACCTGACAGAGGGTGAGTTCACTTACACCAAAACTGCCACATGTACATTGGTACTGTCCCATTTGGCATGGTCTGCCCGCCACCTGTGGACACTGGTGACACTCAGTCCCCTGGAATGGGCAGGCTTCAGAGAATGGGGTGGTGCCCAACCACGGTTCAGAATCTCCATGGTTAGGGAGAAAGGTAGAGAGAGGATAGTCTGCCAGGGTGGGAGGAGGCAGTTGAATAGGAGTTGCTGAGTGGGAGGGTGAGTTGTAATGGATTTTATCCACCACTATCCTCTGCAAAAGAGAAGGCCAGTATGCACTGAGTTCCACCATCCTACTCCCCATTCAACTCTCCGAACCTCCAGAAACTTCTCTAAGGACTTTCTGAATGTTGAAATGATTTGTATGGAAAATACCCACGCTTAGGAAAACAGATCCTCCATACAAGCCAAAAGAAGCATTGGTGCCTTTTTTTTTTTTTTTTTGCTTCTAGATATCTGAAAGTCTATTAATTGAAAGTATCTTGAGAACTGTTGTGGGGTCTGGATCACTAATTGTACCTTCAGACATCCTGTCTCTGAACTCCCCACGAATGCCTGTGTGTGCATGTGCTGGGGTGGGGGCATTTATCTGCAAGCCTAATTACCACGGAAATGGCAGACATCGGGGAGGCCTGAGCCTTTGATGTTACCCTGGAAGGAAAGCAGGGAAGGAGCTGAGGGACGCTTTCCAGCTAGATCTCCTGAGATCCAGTGTCACAGGCCAAGGTTACAAAGTTGCAGGAGCAATTGCAAGCACATGACCACAGGAGGGCTGTGCATGGTGGTCATTTGGAGGCCCCTGGTCCTGGTTGGAGGCCCCTGGTCTTGCACGTCACAGTTCAGGGAGTGTGTCTGCAGGTGCTCAGGGGACTGTGTACCATCTTCTGGAATTCTGACTCTGGCCTTTTCCTTTTAGATTTCTCTCTCTCTCTCTCTCTTTCTCTCTCTCTCCCTCACTTTCTCACACTCTCTCCCTCCCTCCCTCCCCTGAATCAGTGTCTTTACAGAATAACGTCTTTATTTTACAGTGTTCACTAGGCATTTTACCGATGTTTGCAGTACAGGGATTTGGGTAACATCGACACAAACCTTCAGCTGTGCTGTTACAGTCATTCCAGTGTGAGGCCCTAGTTCAGAGAAAGCCTGTCTTCATGACCAAGGAGAGATTGAAATTGAATCACTAGCATAAATCATTTAAGAACAAAAGCTTTCAGGTTTCTGCAGTAGTTGACCTGGGCATGTGCATATTGTTTATGGGACTGAAATCCCCCAGGCAGTAAAGTCCTACATGAGCTTAAATGTCACACAGGCCAGCAGTTCACATGTGAGCCTTTCTCTCACATCATGTCAAAGGAAATGCATTAAATTTCCAACTTTCAGAAACCAAAATTATAAAATATCTTTTCTCTATATTTGGATTTATATTAAGTTCAAGTCACTCTTTCTACTAATATGTTGCTATGCTTGGTTAATCTAAAAACAATGCAAGATCAGGTGTGGTGGCGCATGCTGGTAATCCCAGCAACTAGGGAGGCTGAGGCAGGAGGATCAAATTGGAGGCCAGCCTCAGCAGCTTAGCAAGGCTCCAAGCAACTTAGCAAGACTCTGTCTTAAAATAAAAACCAAAAAGGGCTGGGGATGTGTCTCAGTGGTTAAGCCCATAAAATTGGAGAAAATATCTGCAAATCATGAAATCTGGTAAGAGTCTCTTTTCCAGCATATGTAAAGAACTCTTACCACTCAACAATAAAAAAGAGAACTCAATGAAAATATTGGGCAAAGGATTTGAACAGACATTTCTCCAAAGAAGATATACAAATGGCCAATAATGACATGAAAAGATGCTCAGTATCATTGGTCATTAGGGAAATGTAGATAAAAACTACAATGAGTTAGGGAGGTGTGCTGGTGTACCCCTGTGATCTCAGCCACAGGGTAGGATGAGGCAGGAAGATTGCGAATTCCAGGCCAGCCTGGGCAACATGGTGAGATTCTGCTTCACAAAGAACAATGAATTTGCAGACCCACAAAGATGGCTAGAATAAAGTAAACAAGTGTTGGGAGGGATGTGGGCAGATGAGAACCCCATCCATTGCTGCTGCTGGTAGTGTAAAATGGTGCAAGAATTAGGGAAAACAATTGATGGTCCCTTAACAGTTAAAAGCAGAGTTACCATATGCCTGAGTAACTCCTCTCCAAGGTGTATATCCAGGAGAACTAAGAAACAGACTGTCCCAGCAATGCGTGCATCATGTTCACAGGGGCCCTGTGCATAACATCCAGAAAGCTGAAGCAACCTAGGTGTCTCTCCGCTGATGTGTAGATAAGCAAATTCAGATGGAATCACACAGGAAATCTTGTTCTGCTGTAAATGGAGATAAAGTCCTGATAGCTGCTACAACGTGGATGAACTGCAAAAACATTTGCCATGTGAAGGAAGCAGGGCACCAAAGGTCATGCCTTGTATGCTTCCATATGTAGGAGCTGTCCAGGAGGGGGGTCCACGGAGACCAAACTTAGCGAGTGAGTTGTTGGAGATGGGCAGAGGCTGGAGCAGGAGGCACGGGTGTGCTCTCAGGGTGATGGAACAGTCTGGGATGGGGTGGCGGTGATGGTCACATGACATTATGAGTAAGCCAGAAAACACTGAAGTTTGTGTTTTAAAATATTTTGCATGGTGAGTGTTATAATATGATTTCATCTGTTTTTTAGAAGTTAGTTTGTAATCTCTGGTAAAAATATAACCATCGAGATTTCAGGCTCTGAGATGCCAGGAAGATGCAACTGAGACGTTCCCTTTATTGGGAAGCAGCCACTTTCTGCAGGATGAACCCCCACACAGGTGCCTGTGGACACTCACACAGCCCAAGTCTTCACACCCCTGCCCCTTGCCTTCTGATTGTGAAGGTGGATCATGTAGATATTAGAGGTAGAGCTTCCACGCAGGACATACGTGAACTTCTGTGGAAGTGCCTGTTGTCCTAAGTGTGCGTGGTGAGTTTAGTCTTAGAACTTCATCACTGCCTGTCTCAATTTCAAGGTCTGAATCAACCTGTTTTCCTATGGCAATTACAAATGAAAACCACTGGGGTTCCTCACGTCATCACTAGTGGACATCTGGAGCTAGCCCCAGTGGGGACCATCACTCACCCACCCCTGCATCAATGCGAGTCCAGCAGGAATATTTCTCAGGGCCTGCTCTTCTCATCACCAAATTCAGGATGTTCCAGAGGCAGGGAACAGACTTGATCAAACATCATTTTCCTCTGGTTATTAACTGTGGCATGTTCATTTCAAAGTGTCATTGCCTTTAATATAACTTTTTCATTATTTCCTGGTCAACAGACGCTTAAACTACAAGCTTATGAAAGTTGTGCATGAGAAAGATGTCCATGTGCCAAAATGTTTGAGGAGGAAATGCTTTCTTTCATACACGTGGCTTTTCTAAGCTCTCCTTTCTTTTTTTTAAAATTTTTGGTACATAATAATTATACATAATAATGGGATTTGTGGTGACGTGTTTGTACATGCATTTAACGTAATTTGGTTGATATCTTCTCTAGTAGCTCCCTTGCCCTCCCCTCCCCCTCCCCTGCCCCCCTCCTTTATCCTACTAGTCTCCCTTCTATTTTCATGAATCCCCTTTTTTGTCTTCTCTCCCCATCTAGCTTCCACATATGAGGGAAACCATACAACCCATGACTCTCTGTAGGCCCCTGTTTATGTATGTGTGCACACACACGTATGTATGGCACACACAGAGATGCCATCACGAAAGCACTCTCAGAAGGTGACATGTCATAGACAGATACTGGGTACTAGATGGTCAGACAGAAAACACTGACACTGATGTAGAAGAGAGAATGCAGATGGAAGTGGAGGAAAGACAGACTGCCGGTCATGATCCCTGCCGGTTGTTTGGAGCTGAGCAGTCATGCTGAAGCACACAGGCCTGAATCCTTCTGTTGCTCTTGGGATTTGCTGCTAACCCCTCTGCTTCCCTTCCTGATCAGTTGTACATTCCTTTATTCTTTGGACAAAAGTGTTCATTGAGCTTCATTCAATGCCAGGTACTATGGAAGGTGCTGGGGACAGTGGCAGACCTGGAGGAGGTGAGGGATGAGGAGCTCACAGTGAGCTCTGCCATCAGTCAATTATATCTTGCCCATCCCTACAGCCTCTGTGCCCCATGTGACCAAGGGACCATTTTGCTTCTGCTTACCTGCATTTGTAGATCCCCAAGGGACATTTATTCTGGGCAGAGGGAGCTCCAGGCAGGCTGGACAAATGCTGCCAGGAGCAGTGGTCATTTTGAGTACTTCAGACACTACTCTGCCTTCTGGCGCTCAGGCCTGGAACAAACCTGCTGAAACCTGTCTTTATAACATAATCCAACCTGCAGGAGCCAGGCCATATGGACATGCATGCTGCCTATTTGAGCTGGTAGTGCTGAAGCTAATTTTCCTAGGTTTGTGTTTTTACGTTTCTTAAGTAACCCCCAGGTCCTGCTTCAGTAATGCTGTGCAAACTCCCAGGGCCAGGCCAGGTGGGATGCAGACTACAGGATCATCTGCTCTGCAAGGGCCACCTCAGCTGGTGCACGGTGGCTGACTTCTCCACGCATCTAGACAGGGCCTGCAGGGAGGTCCCAAGGCCAACGCCTGGTCTTTGCAGCACTTTCAGAGATGGAGAAAGAAAGGGAACCAAGGAAAGTCCTGCCAGGTGTTGAAGGTGTACGGGTAAATATCAGTCCTTATAAAAAGTAACTTAAGTGAGTTATAAATGAGCTTTGTACTTAAATGTGGGGGTGGGGAGAAGCATTCAAGTCCAGGTAGATGGGATGCCCAGCCAAGGCAGAATAAGGACAGAGGTCTCCGGGCACTATCTTTCCTCCTTGGAGAAAAGCCTGAGGACCTCTCCCCATGACCAGCCCTGGGGCTCAGGCCTCTGAGCAGCCACCCTTCAGAGCTTCACTGTCTGGTGTCGGCTCCTTTAAAGACTGCAGAGAGAAGCCATGGATGTTGATCCTGGAGTAGGCTGCACAGGACACTTTGGGAGGAATGGGAAGCTTCCTCCATGTAGAAAGTACTGGCAATGCCTAGTAACCTTCCCGGGATGTTCCTGGGAAGGAGACCAGACCCAGGCAATGGAGGACCCACATGGGAACAGAGCACAGACCCTCAACACATGCTTACACCCTGCTGCTCTCAGATATTTCTGATCACTGCCACTCACAGTGAGCTCTGCCATCAGTCAATTCTATCTTGCCCATCACTGTGGCCTCTGTGCCCCATGTGACCAAGGGACCATTTTGCTTCTGCTTACCTGCATTTATGGATCCCCATCTCCTCACTGAGTCCAGCTTGGGTATTTCTGTGCCCTTTGACATGCTTAGCTCAGTGCCCTGTGCAAAGTCACCTGTACTGCAGCCCCTCTAGATGGCGATCCTGGTGCTGATGGGATCTGACTTCTGCCTTCATCAGGACTGCCACGGATGCCCTGAGCTGGGGCCCACTCAATTTTGGCTGAAGTCTACCACCGAGCTCCAGATGGAGCTGTTTTTTGTGCAGACAGGAAGCATACAAGATTATTTTAGCAGATTTTGTGGTTGTTCCAATAGCCCTTTGTCTGAGCGCCTGGAGCCACGTGCCGGAATGGTAGCAAGGGCCCGCCTCCTCGTGCCAGCTCCCTCTCCATTGCAATTAGGGAGTTGGCTCGCTTGGAATATTGTCTCCCAGGTGCCGGATTCATCCTCGACAGGTGATTACGTTTTGATTTTTTATCATCACTTGTAAAACAGAATGGGAAGAGATTTCAGACCATAAAGCATATTCCACTACAAATGAGATATTAGTGTTAAAAATCCTTCCATGTTGCTAAATATTTACCCAATACAGGGTTTCTACCTTCTGCCAACCTGAAACATTTTCTTGGCAAATGTACCCCGTATGGAACTTTGGAAGTCTCCCTGCATTACTCCTCTAACGACATGAACACAGCCATCTGTCCGTGCAAGGTAAACAGACTGACCCCTATTCTGATACTTCTTTTTTTTTTAAACTTTGTTTTAATTTCTTGAAATTTGCCCAAAATAATCCTGACTCTACTGCTGGTTCTTTGTTCAGAATTAAAGAAACACAATTACAAGGAACTCCGGCAACATCTGATGAATTCCTTTTCCTCCCCACCTTCTGTGAAACCCTCTGGGATTTGTATTCTCAACTCTCCTTCGTCCTGAGAGGGAGCTGTGCATTTTCTCCTATCTCCTACTGTGGCGTTATGTTATCAGAGCTTGCTATTTTTAAAACATCAAATTTTTTTTGAAATTTATATTTGCTTAGAACCAAACTAGCATTCTGTCACCGCTGTAAATACAATTAGGTCAGTGGGTACTGATTAAGTTCCTTCTACGTGTTAGTTGCTGGATTCATTTTAGAAAAGAGTATGTTTGGGGTATTTGTCATGCATTTAAGGAATCACTTGCAGGCATTGGAGATAGTCATCTCGAGGAGTTAGTTCTCCGTCTAATGATGTTGTCATCTCAAGCATTCCTACAAGCAACTTTATTCCTGAAAGCTAAGGAGGTGAGCAATGAGGACCTGGCACTTTAACTTGCTCTCTCCCACTTCCTCGGCTACTGCAGTTGAGGCTTGGCTCTGGGTGACTTTGGACTCTCTCTGAATTCAGATCCATTCTTACCACTGAGATTCCCCACCTTACCATCCATTCCTGAGACTGCAGAGGACCTTGACATAGCACAGTTCCCAAAGAAGCATTCCAGAAGCATTTTGAGCTGACCACACATTGCTGGAACAAAAGACTGACCTGCCTAGGTGACTGATTTGAAATAAAGTGTTACAAGAATGTCTGTCGTGGCAGGTCATTTAAGAATCAGTCTCACAATCTGATTCTACCTCAAGTGTGGAAGGTCTTCATTTGTTCCATGATTTTTGTGTGTGGGGCAGGGGGGGGGCATGTAACAGAGATTGAATTGGGCTCTTGACCACTGAGCCACATCCCCAGCCCTATTTTATATTTTTATTTATAGATAGGGTCTCACTGAGTTGCTGAGCACTTTGCTGTTCCTGAGGCTCGCTTTGAACTCTCGATCCTCCTGCCTCAGCCTCCCCAGCCACTGGGATTACAGGTGTGCGCCACCGCGCCCGTCTGTTCCATGATTTTTATTGAGCACCTTACTAAGCTAGACACTGGGGATGCAGCAACAAATTAAAAAAATGAGTCTCTCTGTCCTCAGAAGGCTTGACTGTGGTCTCACTCGGTGGATTGAGGTCTAGATGCTATTAGTGCTCTAGACATTGAGAGAAAGGAAGGCTAATAGCAGGTGGTAGCCATGAGCAAGGGTTTCCTGAAGTGTTCATTGGGTTCTTCTTGAACTAAATGTGATAGAAGGGTAGGATGTGGAAAAAGAAGGAAATGAAATGGACCTACACCTGAGCAGAGCCAGGGGCAATGCAGGGAGCCTGCTTCCTGTGGTAAGGAATAGGAACCGGAAGGTCTGGACAGAGTCCCCTGTAGGGAACAATGGGAGGCAAGAGCTGAGCAGGTTGGGCATACCAAGCAGCTGGGAGAGGTGAGCTAGGCCTCCAGCTGCAGAGACTTTTCCTCCTCCTCTCTGCACTTGAGCACACACGCCCAATTGATCAAGTCAGAAAAGGCCTGCACTCAGTTTGAAGGCAGATCTCCCTCCTATGCTCACAGAATATTGACTCTGCATCCTTGTGACTTACCTGGCTCAGAAACTGGCCAGATGATGTTGAAAAAAATCACACAGGAAACACAATGAACACAATGAAGGCCTATGTTCTCACTTTTCTCTTTGTCCTCAGGCCAGGTCACTTTTCTCTTTGTGCCCCAGGCCAGGTCCTCTCCATGAGGGCAGGGATACGCATGCATGGCAGGAGGAATTGATACAGCCACACCAGTTCTTTGCTCCTTACTGATCTTTCCCACAGTCCCAGGAGAAACTTGTCCTTGATAAGATGTAGGTATGAGCAGCAATCATTAGGCCCAAAGTGTGGGTCCAAGGATACCACCAGTGCCAAGGTGGGCAGGGTCTGGCACCAGCTCCTCTGAGTCCAGGCAACAGGTCCCTGAGATGGACAGCAGTGCTGCCCAGCAGATGGGAAAGTCTTTTTTCAGGGACCTTCTAACACCATCACCTCTCCATCTTGCCTGATATGTATGTCTAACCAGATCTTAGCTTCTCTCCTAGGCAATGTGGAGGACCTTAGCCCTGCTACTGCTCTGCAGAGAGCCCAGCTGGGCTTCCTTGTGCCCCTCAGAATGGGGTGTATGCGGAGGTGAGAGCCTGGTCCAGGACCTTCCCTGGTCAGGCTGAGTAGTTCATCAGTCTTCTTTTCCCAGTTCTGAACCTCTCGTCTTATTAATCTGCTTTTCCCAAAGGAGTCCAATGGCTTTGCTTCCTCAGCTATTCTTTAACCGCAGGGAATTAGTTACATCAATGTTACTTCAAGCTCCAATGGAATGTTTATCCATTCAGAGATTCCTCCTGAAGGAGAGCATGTCCCCAGTGTCCTAGAAGTTACCAGCACAGGAGCTGAAGTTGGCCCTTGTCTGCTATGAAGCGCCATCACCACAGACATTGTGGTAAGAGAAGTGACTTCATCTCCCTTGACCTGTGTCTATGTTGATGACACTGAGACATGGTGGCCTTTGCACATTCCTAAGCAGCAGTGAGAAGCTCAGCAGAGACTGAAGGAAGCCGTCTTAAATCCAGTGTCAGTGGTTTTCCTCACATTCCCATCAGGCCCTGGGCCCTGTTGGTCACTATGCTGCTCACAGTCTTTACCTCCTCTGTCCTCCTGTTGCTTTCACCTGCTCAGCCCCTCAGTCCTGTGCCCTGGCCCTGTCTGCCATATTCCTTCAACCCCCTGCTATCCAGGTTCCTCCTGGGACAAGCTCACTGGACTTCCCAGTCCCTTCTTCTCAAAGAACCCTTATTCTGCCTCTCTAGTCTTTTCGATTTCCTTTATACTTATAAGTCACATTAAAGAGAAATGCCACTGCCCCTTTGGGGATTTCCCCAGGATGATTCCTTCAGGCTTTCTCTCTAAGGGCTTTATCATGTGTCAAATCAGTGAGAAAATTCCTTTTAGTGGTATTTTATAAGGAGAATATATTTATCTTCTTCCTGGTCAAGAATATAATTTAGAGATTAACAACTAGGAATTCTAATGAAAAATAAAAGAACTAGATAGAAGGATAAAGTAAATTAGAGAAAATATAACACAAAAATGCCACACATTCATATCCAACATATCCATTGATACTCGTGTATATATGAGTGTTAGTAATATACTACTAATCAATAAGTGTATGCCTTATATATTAATAAACAGTATTAATGTACCTCAGGCAAAATACATACTAGCACATGCAAAATTGGTGTTGCAAATATTAATAATATAGAACTGATATGTACAATGACATATGTATGAGACCGTGACATGTCCACATGTCAATGGTGTTCCCCAATTTGAAGGCTTGCTGACTGGAGGACAGCTGCCATTAAAGGGAGCCTTCCAGCTTTTCCAGCTATGAATAGAAGAAAGACTGCAGTACTCTCCCAATGACTCTCAAAATTCTCCCAGTTATAAAGGGGAGGCTTACTGAGAGAAACCCTGGAAGCAGTAGAGGGTAGTACTGGCTCCTGTTGTCATGTATTTCCTAGGTCCTCCTGCCTCACCAGTCATCTTGTTTATGACATGATGCTTGGATCAAGTCCATAGGGAAAAGGAGAAGGCTGCCACTGCAGGTCACTCTCTATCCCACCTGTGCCCAGTGCTTTGCACCAGTGCAGGACAGCATCTGGCTGGAATGAGGAGTTCATCAGAACTTGATCTTCTAGGTGCACACCTCACTTGCTCCATGTCCTACTTTACTGAGGGCTCTGGGGCCCCCACATTCTCCACAGAAAGTAGCAAGAAGCAAGGCTTCCAGAGGGCAAGGCAGGTCAATCACACATGCTTGGATGAGCAGGGCTACCTCAGCCTTCAGGGAGTTGCTCCCTGAAATGGATGAGAGGGCTGAGCAACACCCATGGAAATCTTCCTAGGTTCATCCTGTAGTCTACCCATTCCCTCCTGCCCAAGGCTCCCATCTGCCATACACAGGGCCTTCTCTTCTTAAAAATTTGGAAACCCTGTCACAGCCAGATAAATCCACTCTTCTCCTTTGAAAACTTAAACTCTTACTCTCCTGACCTTTCTATAGGTCTCACTGGAGCTCCTGAACTTATGCTACTCCAAGTTTCCTTGGAATCACCATGCATTCAGCAACAAAAGCATCACCAAGGCTGCACAATATCCCCCCAATGGCCTAGCTCTTTCATTCTGGGTCCTGCATCAGGCCATCTGGGAGGGGAAGAAGCTCTATCACTGACAGATTCTCTGACACCATGAGAGTCTTCAGACTGCCTTGGCCTCACAGTGCACATCTGTGTAGCTGTTAACACTCACAGCATCTTCTCTGAATTTCTCACTTTAATCTAAGCAAGATCAGGAGTTCCAACAGCTTCTAACAGAGCATGTGCTGCTCATAATTCTGTTGTTATGGTCTCCATGGTGATAATGCTCATCATCATCATCAAAAGACCTAACTTAGCAGTCACCCATGGAGTTAGCCTTCAGTCTCACACAAGTGGCTTCATCAATAGCCACACAGACTCTAGGTATCTTTCACAAACCTGCTGAGGACTCCTAAAATCCTAGTTATTTTTTCTAGATCTACACTGAAATGCTCATATTTTCAATTGTGTCCGCTCAAATCCAATCAGTGTGTTTCTCTTAACTATCCTTTACCTAAACATCACCTGGAATGTTTTACAGGTCCTTTTCTATCCTTCCTTCTTAGGCCATTCTCATCTGTCTCGTAAAACCTTCCTCTGTGATGGGAGGCTGTAGGCTGGAAGTCAACAAGTGAGATGCAGGTCAGTACTATCAGTCAGAGGGCTAGATGAGAGGGAGAGAGACCAGGATGTGTCCCCATTCCATCTCCACAGGCTCATGAGACCCAGAAAAGGCAGCGGGTATGAGTCCAGGTTCAACGACCTAAAACATGGGGTTAATGACCAAGGATGGCGGCAGAGGAGCACATTCTTGGTAGCATGGGCTTGATGGAGGACAAAGAATGTGTGTTCCTTTTACTCCTTCTACCTTCATCTGGGTCTCAGAAAATGGAGCAGAGTTCCCTACATTCAAGGAGTATTCTCACCCTGTTCCCTGAGCAGCACACCAATCTTTTCCGGAAAAGCCTCATAGACACACCAAGAGCATGCTGTACTGATGCTTCAGGTGGTTCTCCATGCAGTTCAGGTACACCATGCAACATGTATCACAGATTCTTCACAGAACTACACAGAAGTCATGAGTTGTGCCTTGGATTAAATCAAAAGAAGTGTTCACATACCTGTGATGCTGTGTCTGAGGAGTAGCAAGTGGATTTCAGTGCAGGGAATCCTCCCTTTCCCCTTCTAGGAAACCCTCCACACACACTTCAGGGTCTGCCTGCCTCTGAGAAGTGCTCTCAGCAGGTGGAGGCAGCAGGAGGAGCAGCTGGGGCAGCCCAGCCTCACTTCTGCTTCCCTGGGAGGTTTTTGTCATGGCATGTATCACTGTGGGAGGGTACTCCCAACTTTGTTGACAGTAATAAGTGCCAACATCTTCAGGTTGCATGCTGCTGATGGTGAGAGTGAAATCTGTCCCAGATCCACTGCCACTGAACCTCGATGGGAACCCAGATTGCAAACTGGTTGCATATCTGATGAGGAGCTTAGGAGCTTGCCCTGTTTTCTGTTGATACCAGTGGAAATAATTGCTAATGCTCTGACTGGCTTTGCAGGTGATGGTTACTCTGTCACCCTGAGATACTGACAGAAGAGATGGAGACTGTGTCATCTGGACGTCACTTCTGGCACCTGATGTTGAAAACAACAGCAAGACACAAATATTCACACAATTACACCCAATCAGACTTCAGGGCAGGTCACCGAAATCTTTGGACTGAGAAACTCCTTACCTGGGAGGCAGAGCAGCAGGAGCCCCAGGAGCTGAGTGGGGGCCCTCATGTCCATGTTGTGTCCTGACTGGACTGAGTCCTGCACAGGGTGTGAGCAGCCTATTAAGAAGTCCTCATGGTTGTGGGCTGTGCTCTGGATACATGCAAATCACCAGGGCAGGGCGGGACTGGGCACAGCTGCAGGGTTGCATCCTCTCAGTCAGCACAGACCCAGAGTCCCAGGGGTCCTAGGTCAGTTAAGAGCAGCACAGATGTGCCAGAGCAGGATATGCTTTTGCCTGAAATACACAGGACGCAATCAGTGTACTCTCTTCTAAGCAGTGGCATATTGTTCTCTTCATGAGAAACCCAAGGCTTTTCTTGGATTTCTTAAGGACGATTCTTTATCATTGACCTGACTAACAGGGAGCAGTTCAGGGGTAAAGGGATTTACTTGAATAGAATATCAAAACAGTAATGAAGACAAAAGAGTTCATAATTTGGAAACTCTGAGGATGTTTGGGTTTTTCTAGACAGTGACCTCTGGGGGGAGGGTGAAACTAGACATGATTCCAGCCCTTAGTGCCTCAGTCTTCCCAAAACACACGCATAGATATGAGGGTGCCTGACTTCTCCAGAGCACCAGGTGTAGGGCCTGCCAGGATTTTTCCTCAGTGTGGAAAGGTTAGAATAATGTTAGAAGCAAATTTTAGTTTTTTTCATGGCTATAGTGAAGCACAAAGCTCAGTCCACCCTGGGCCCCTGTGCACTCAACAGGGACCTGCTCCTTGATGAGGGCTCTGGGGACATCCTGAGAACAGCATAGGAATTGCAACTCCCCTCCCCTCCCACCCCTTCTCCTCCTCTCTGGACACCTCCAGGGTATGGTCACATTCACTGAGTGGGTTCCCTGTGTGTTCTGTCCTCTCTTCTGAATTCACAAAGACCTGGGGCATCCTCAGAGCAGGGCCCTTGTCCTCCCACCAGCCTGGTCCACTGCTCACCTGTATTCTGACTCCATGCCATGAATCCCTGGGGAAGGCTCTCCTTGTTGGAAAGACATTAACACCGGTCACTGAATAAAGCAGAAAGCCTTCTTGAACTTGTTTTTGTGGAGACACAGCCCGTGTGCAGAGCCTCAGCAATCCTGTGGTCCTGAGTGTATTGCAGAGTCCCAAGCCTTAGTGGCCCCCACAGGACAGGATCACTGCTCCTGTCCCAGGGCTTCTAGATCAGTTTCCCAAGATTGTTTGTTGTCTGTTGTGCTCTTCTCTAGTGGCAGGTCACTGGAACATCGACATGCAGGGTTTGTAGCAGGGGGTCCCAAAATCTTGACCATGGATCTTTTCCTTCCAATTCATGAAGTTGTTCCTTTCTTCATCGTTAGCAATTTCAACAAGGGTTAGAAATGGTGTTTCTGTGGAACCTAACCAATTAATTTTGCCAGACACTCAAGTCTAAAGAATTTGACAAGGAGAAAAACAATCCTATTTCTCACAGTTAGAGAATTGAGATTTTTTTTTAAAGCAAGAAGAAATGAAATTGAGAGATAAATTTTTATAATATGATAATAATATGAAATTCTATGTAACAATATGTGCAATCTAGTAAATGTCCTGTGCAAAGGTTAATTGGGGTCCAACTCTAAGTGTTAAGGTGAGAGCTAATAAAGAGGCAAGCACACAGGACGACAAAGAGCAAGAAGTGGCTCCTGTGGGAAAGCCAGTCCAGTTTGCTATCTATTCCAGGGTCCTATCAAGTTACCTAGGTTACATAGTACAGTTAGCTTTGTGCATGTGTAAATCACATAATCTGCTTGCTTCTCAGAGTCCACTACTACCAAAGGATATAATAACAAGATAATGTCTCCAGGCCTCAAGGACAGAGGAGTTGCAGAGCATTTCTAAGCCATTCAAACAGAACACCTTTAGTCCTGAGGAGTGTGCTTGATTCAAAGGACTGGCCATGCCTGGACCTGTTTGCACAGGAGAGGTGGGGAGTCCTGCATGACCTCATCCAAGGCTCTGCACCATCCCCACTGAGCTGAGCCTGGTGTCCACCATCCTCTGGGCCCCTCAGCTTCTCCTGCTACACCAAGAACCTGAGTCTCTCTGGGGGCTTGTGTTGTGGGCTGTAACTCTCTGCAGGGTATTGGTGAGTGTGCTGCTCACAGGAGTGTGTGCAGCAGCTCCTAGCCCCACACAGGACACTGTACAAGTGGAATCAGTAGAATCATGTTGAATATGAGACCACACTGTGAGTGTGACTAGAAATACACGCTGAAGATTGTCTGTGCATTTGTCACAAACCAATTGCTATGAAGCGTTTATTTCTATTTGGTGTGCTTGGTTAAGGTAAAAGTTTAATCATACTCACCAGGGATTTCATAATCCTAGGATCGGAAATCATCTCTAATATAATTTATTTCATTGTCTGAAATTACCATTTTCTTATCTACTGCTTCAAATATGTTTTTAATCCAGCCATAGCATGCCATGAATACAACTGGCATGCTTATTATCAATTCACACATCTTCTTAGGGCACTATTTTAAACAGAATTGATTGAAAATACTTATTTTCTCTACCATTACTGCCAGAATGTACAAATCAGACTCACCTTGAAGTTGACCATATATTGTGAACAAAATGTTTTTATATATTGCTTGCAAACATTTTTTAAGACAATGTAGCCACCACACCCTCCTGTCTCCTGAGATAAGAGGTGTCTTGGAGAAGGGACCCAGGAGTTTCAGGGGAGAAGGGGAACTTGCCTCGGGACCAGCAGGGGTCTTGGCATTCAAGAGGGAAAAGAATTTCAGTCTGAGTCTGACAAAGGCATAGACAGAGGTTTATTTAGGAGGTAGATACACATTGAAGGGAGGATGAAGGCTGTCTTGAGAGTGAGCCCCCCTGCCTTGGCTGGGGAACCTGTATTTACACCAGGGCTGTATCAGGGGCCAGCCTGGAGGTGGAGCCAGGGTAGAGCTGCACATTTCACCCTGGTGTTCCCTGCACTTTCTTGGCATTTCCTTCATTTCTCAAGGGTATGGCCAGAGTATGTGCCTAAAGATTTACAAAGTTTTCTGCCTATCAGTGGCTTGTGGACAATTCCTGCAGCTTCAGTGTCTCTCTGATTCAGTTTCCTATGGTCTAAACATAGTCAAAAATTATAAACCTCAAAGAAAAACAAGAAATTTTCATTTCATTATTTCCAGTGGTATTTTGAAAAGTTCTATATTTCAAATCTTCCAGTATATGTTTTTTTTTAATAAAGCCCAACATTTGGAATTTGAAGAACTCCATATTTTGTATCAGTGACAGGTAACTGACAAAGAGTTTTAGCACTAGAATTTTGTATGTGATCCTAATTTAGAAAACCCTATTCACTAAGCAAAACACCAAGACTTTCCCTCATTGGCCCTGACCAGTTCCCTGCAAGGAAATCCACTGTGGGAAGCTCTCTCTTCTGTCTCTAGGAAGCTTGAATGAGTGGTAAATAGGGGGAAAAGGCAGTGAAAACACTGTGGGAATGTAAGAAAAATAAAACTCTAAATGCACCATTAAAAAAATAGCTGGCATTTAGGGCAAGAGCAACAAGCAGTGGAACTGCAGTTGATCAAGTCAGTTAAAAAAATAAAAGTGAATGAGCATTCTGTGTTCACAAAGTTGAAGTATAATGAGAAAAGTAGACAGCACATGGCTGAGCTGGGGATGGAGCCCATGGGGAACTATGCAAAGCTCTGCTCCACCCCCTCCCTCCCCAATACCTCCAACACCTTCCTTTAAAACACACCAGACACTGGGGGACATAACAGACACACACACACACATAAAACAAAACAAAACAAAACAAAACAAAAACATATTAAGTTCTTCCTAGAGTACAAATCATCAAACTTAGTATCTAACTAAACTCAGTAAAAATCATTTATAAATGCATTCTTCACAAAGGAATAGGTCCTTAAATATAATTCATGGAATACAACCCAATTCAATTGTAATTTTCTTGCAAAAATGTAAAATAATATTGGGTTAGGGGACAATAAAAAGAAGCATATTTTGCCATTATAATAATTTAGAACATGGTGCAAGTTAGCTGATATTTTTCTTGACTGGAAATATAAAGTAGATTTACATAGGCTAAACAAAAATTTAAATGTGCACATATAATTACCTTCATGTTTAGATTTTTAAAAATACGTGAAACAAAGAGCATACAAACTATGTTTATAATTTCCAAGACTAAAATGATATCCAGTTTGCACACCAACTCCTGAGAATAAACCCAGGTGACAGTGCCTGCAATCAGGGTCCTACTGCTGCAAGGGCACCTGTGTCCCCAAGGACCCTCTCCCCTCTCTGGAATCAGGAACCTCCTGCATAGGACTGAGCCTGGTCCTCAGGACAGCTCTGGCCATCAGACTCCCACAGCCAGCTGTGCAGGCAGGCAGCCTGTGCTCCCAGGGGCTGCCTGAAGGTGCCTTCAGCAGGCAGATGCAGAGGGAACACACAGCAACACTCCTTAATTCCAGATCTTAAGGACACACAGGGACCTCACAGCAGGACGCTTGGGACACAGCTTGACCTGGCCCTGTCTGTGCCCCTGGACAGATTCTCTCTCTGCATTATCACCTGTGGCTGCAGAGCCATGGCCCTTCCATCTGCAGATGATGTGCCCCTCCCTCAGCACTGGAGAGCTCAGCTTCTCCACCACAGCTCTTCTCTGAAAGCAGCAAAAGTGAGTGAGAAAGATTATTCCTTCCTCCTGTTTCTTTCACCTCTCATTTCCCCGTGTCTTAGGATTCACAGTGGCCCTCTCCCAGTAAAATGCATTTAGCACTTTTCTGTAAGATGCGTAACTCTGATGCAGTGAGGGTCAGAAAGAGGAGCATGACGTATCTGCATTCTCAAAATCCTACTTTATGTGAGGAGTTAGGACTTCAACAAGAAGTTGATTAATAAAAGGAGTGGATATTATTGCCCCAGTTATTCTACATTGTACATTTTGGTTTAGACGTCTAGAATCCCAGGATCCTAAAGACAGGCACACTGCATAAAGACAAGGCATTCTTTCTCAAAAGTTCTCTTCCTTTTCTGGAAAGTTCTCATTTTTCATTAATCAGTTCCCATATATTTTTCCCTAGTCCATGTCTTGAGCCAGTTCATCCTGACCTGACCCATCTTCTCCCTCTGCTCCTCAGCCTGTTTCCTACTCTCAATAGCTTTTTAAGTTAGCTGGCATCCACCAGGAAGAAATGGCATGGACCTTGGTATGTGAAGAGTAGACAAATAAGGAGAATAAATCAATGAGTTCCTCTGAGTTACCACAGATTGGTTTTCATACAACCTGCTATTTTCTACCTGTTGTCATAGTTCATGTCCTAGGAGATCCTTTCTTATTACATAGGTTCATGGTGAAGCTGCTTTGGAAAGCAGTCTGGCAATTCCTTAAATAGTGAAACAGAGAGTTACCCTACCCTCCTGCAATCCCACTCCTAGGTTTATTATCCCTCAAGTGGAAACATTATTCCACATGCAAATTTGCACTCCAGAGGCTGAGCATGCAGTCTCTAATTTACATCCTCTTTAAATGCTCTTTAGGTAGAGCATTTGCCTAGAATGTGGGAAGCCCTAGTTTCAATTACCAATATCACAGAAAAACCAAAAGCAAAAAACAAAAACAATAACAAAACAGGCATAGCAGGGTTTACAACAATTTTATTCAAAAATAACATAATTAACAATCCCCCAAATATCCATCAAGTGCTGAATGGAAAAACAAAATATGTATAAACATACATTGGAACATTCTCTGGTCATGAATAGAAATGGAGAACTCAAGGGTGCCTCTTCAGTGATAAACTATGTGAAGGAATCCAGATACTAAATACTCCAAATAGTATGAATTTATTTTTATGAATCTTCCATGATAAGCAAAATTCTAGAAATGGGAAGTAGATTTGTGTTTGCATAATTTGGTGGGTAGATGGGGATGTAAGAGAGTGACTCTAAGTGGCACAGAGCTTCTTTTGTCATGAGGATGCTGTTCTGCCATTGCTTCTTCTGATGATGACACAACCCAGGGAAGATGTTAAAAGCCATTGAACTGTACAATTGAAACCATGAATTGAGAGGTGTGTGAATTATATTACCATAAAATGTTAACCACAACTCTCAGATGTCAAGAGCAAAGAGGCTTTGGGAAAAGCCTAATAGGACTCTACCCAAAGCAGGCATTTGTGTCCTAGGTCAGGGACCTGTTGTTCTCAGATTCCTTTTCATATTTCCAGATGATGCATCTTTACAACTATTGAAGAATACCCTGTCCTGAAATGGGATTCCCAATTTCTCTGTGATGCTTCTCAATAGCTGAGAGACATTGATAAACAAACGTCTTCTATCTGAGCTTTACTCGCCTCATCTCTACCAAATGGTGTAGCAAGAATGAGTGCATGCATGCTTCTCTTCCACCTTACAGTCAGTAAAATTGTCAGTGGCATCAATACATCCCAAGGACACAAACTTTAAATAATGTATTCTTATTCTATGAATGATACTTGATTTTGTTGATGAATTTAGGATGAATGGGAATCATTATCAGAGGGTCCAGGACAAATGCTATGGATGACTCGTGTGTCCCTGAGGTCACTAAGCATGGATAGAATTATAAACACTAGGACCTCTCCTGCTTGGTGCAGTGGATTCATATATGACACAAAACAGAAAATTTATATTATTATTAAATATCAATTCGATGAGACTGCAACAGAAGTTCATTTATAGTTGATTAGTTCAAATAGTATCATGTTTTCTACATGATTGTTTTGCTTTGCTTTTTCGGTACTGGAATTTTATCCCAGGGGTGCTCTACCACAGAGCTACATCCCCAGCAATACTTCTATTTTAAGATAAGTTCTCACTGTGGTGTCCAAACTGACCTCAAACTTGTGATCTTCCTGCTTCAGCCTCCTGAGAGGCTGGGGAAAAACTGTGCACCACCATGCCTGGCTATAGATGACTTTTAAAATTAACTCTTAGATTAGGTAACTCTCACATTCACGAAACATAATTCTGCTCTTGGTTGCTGTGCTGACTTATTGAACTGGAAGTCTGGCTCAATTAGAAAGGCATGTGCATCTGATCCAATGTGCTTGGAAGAGTTGATCTTGAACCTGGTTATGCAGTTACATCCAAGGAAAGGCCAGGGATCAGTTGATGTCTTGTCAGCAACTCACTTTTCAGAAGCAAGTTTTCCCAACAGAAGCAGAGCTGCTCCAACTGAGCAGACACCACAGCAGCTGCCAAAGCAGGAAGCAGCTGGTGTGAGCAAAGCAACAGCAGTGGTCTCTGGAGATTCTTGTCACGGGTTGAGTCACTATGGGACACCCATTACCATACTGGTAACAGTGGTACACTGCAATGTCCTCAGGCCCCAGGGTGCTGATGGAGAGGGGGAAGGCTGTCCCTGACCCATTGCTATTGAACTGGGCTGGAACTCCACTGACCCTGGTGGATGCACCATAGATGAGGGGCCTGGGAGCCTGTCCGAGCTTCTGCTGGTACCAGGCTAAGTATCTGCCAACACCAAGACTGGACCTGCAGGTGAGGGTGGCTCTTTCCCCTGGAGACAAGGACAGGGAGGCTGGAGTCTGTGTCAGCATGGCTCATCCGGTGGTATCTGAGATTGAAAATGAAACAAGAATGACCCTTGTACTCTGGATTATACCCTTGGGATGCTCAGTAGAGCCAGGGAGTTTCATCTGCAATGGATTTTAATCACTGTGCTAGCTGATGAGGACAACGGACCCAACAATACTGAAAGACTTTTCAGAGTGCAGAACCATCTCACGGTCCCCTCACCTGGGAGCCAGAGTAAGAGGAGGCAGAGGAGCTGAATGGGGGCTGCCACCATTCCCTCTGGGTCCCACCTGAGACAGAGCTTCCCAGAGCCCTGGCCAGGCACTGATATGGCTCTGGAGAGCAAGGTGGGCTGGGAGGGGCATCAAAGAACCTGAGAGAGGTGATCTGTGCTCCCAGCTGCAAAGACTGCTTGCTTCCTCCTGTATGCACTTGAGCGCACATTCCCAGATGATCATGTCAGAAAAGGCTCATGTCTTAAAAGTAGTGTAGAATTTTCCATCTATGGTCAGAGTTAAATCTTCCTGACCTCCAAACACCTAGACTCATTCAGAAGGTGTTTAGTGCAAACCTGTTTGGGATGAAATAGAAACTTTTGGCCCATTTCTCCATCCCTAAATGGGTCTAGTTACCTCTCCTGGTCATGATTGAGTCTGGTTGAAATGAGCCTTTGATCACAAAGTTTTCTTCCACACATTCTTTTCCCTTGCTTAGCAATATATCCCAAGGTCCCTGAAGCAACCTTATTCTTTGAAAAATTCTAAAAGATCAACTTTCGACCAGGCTTAGCAGTGCTGCTTCCTGGACAGCCATGCCTGCACAGATGAGCAGGACCTGGCCTCTTCCCCTTCAGGGTACTGACACCAAGTCCATGAAGACAGACAGCAGCACTCTCCATGCACACAGGAACCTATTCCTTGGATCATTCTTTATAACACTCATTGGAGTGCACAGCACATCCACCAACACACTCAGGGCCTCTCACCTTAATATTCATAGAAAACTCTGTTTACACTTCTCATAAGGTGTCAACAAATATCATATTTTGTGAGAAAATATTGAGCATATTATCCTTTAGGTTGATAAAAGTGTCCACTTTTATCACTTTTATTATGCTCAGGTCCTAGCAAATTTCACAAGGCAAAAGAAAGATATAAAAGGCACAAGTTTTGAAAGAAAGAAGTAAAATATCTTTATAACCTGAAACAAAATTTGTACACGAATTCTTAAAGACCTTACTGAAAATCTCTACATGTAATAATTAAACAAAGCCTTTGGACTCACTGTCATTATGTATAGAGACTTTTGTGAATTAAACAAGATTTATATAAAGAAAGACTTTTCCATGTTCATAGAGTAGAAAACTTGATATTATTAAACTTCCATTTCTCCCAAAATTTAGACACACACACACACAAACACACATAACAAACAAATCAATCTTATCAACATTTACAAATGATTCACTAAAATTGATTACATGATGATAGAATTTATAAGGAAATTCAAAGGACCTGGTATGACAACAAAAAGTTTAAAGGGGAAATAATAATAATGATATCCTTTTTGAAACCTGTTATAGGGAATATTGCTCCATGGTAGAACATTTAAGGACATGTGTTTAGGATGCACAGTGCCTGAGTTTGTTCCCCAGCTTAACAGAAAAAAATGAAGACTTATAGATCTTATAGAAGAGTGCACATAGGTACAACATAGTGAATATACCAAAAAAAAAAAAAAAATCTGAGAGTCCGTAAGGACCTACGCATGCACCGTCATCTGATTTCTAATAAAGGTAGTAAAGAGGATCATAATTTTTTTTATTTTTTAAATAATTTGCAAAGAGCAATTAGGTATGCCAATGAAATCAAATGGGCGGTAGAAAAAAGTCTTCACACATTTCATATCAATAAACACATGAAATAATGGAGATGATAGTCTATATATAAGAGCTAAATTAATATAGCTTCTAGAGAAAGCTGAGGAGGATGGCCTCAAGCCCAAAGGAGACAGTTGTAAACAGGAAACTGATGTGCACAACCATCACAGAAGGAGAGCATGGATACATCAGACTTAGTTAAAGCCAAGTAAAGAAATTATTGAAGACTAAAATACCTGGACATCCCATGTTAATGAATTGAAACATGCCCATACTTCACAAAGTGAGATAGAGATTCAGTGTAATCCCTATTAAAAGCCCAATAACTTTTTTGATGCAAAATTCGTGTGGAATCACAAAAGACCCTGAAGAGCCAAAGAAATCTCAAGAAAGAAGAACAACCTGTAGGCAATGTCTTTCCAAAACACACTTCTTGATTTCAAACTGGGCTGCAAAATATAGTAATGGAAACCTTATGGTCTTGACAAAAACAGCCCAATATGAGACCAGTGGCACTAAATTGAGAACCCAGAAATAAACCCACACATAAATAGTCACCCAGTCTTTGGCAAAAGCACTGAGAAAATGCAACAGAGAAGGGAAGTCTCATCAAAAATAGTGTTGGGAAAAATGCATACACAAATGCAAGAATGAAACTGACCCTTGTCCTACACTATGTACAAAACTTAACTCAATTGACCAAAGGTTTATGTATAAGATTAGAATCTGTATAACCTGAAAGAAAACATAGGGGTGGGGAGTCCCTTCACCTTGGTTTTAGCAATGTCTTCCCGGATGTTACAACAAAATCATAGACAGTGGGACTAAAAACTTCTGTATAGCAAAGGAAATAACAAGGGAGGAGAAAATTTACAGAATGAGAGAAAATATTTGCAAAAAATAAATACAAAAGGGTTAATATCCAAACTATATAAGTAGGTCACAGAACTCAAAAGCAAAAAGGAAAAGAAAAATAACAACAGCACCAAAAATAAAAACGACTAAAAGTGGACGAAGGCCTGGAACAGATGTTCTTTCCAAAGATGAACCAGTGGTCAACAAATATCTGAATAGATGCTCAATGCCACTGTTATGAGCTGTGGACAGTACTGACTGAGCTAATCAGTTTCCAGAGAAGGAAGACTCTATTGGAAAGTGCACCATGGTCGTTTGTGTTTCATTCTAGCAAATAAGTTGTTCAGATTTTGCCCAAATTTTGAGACTTTCTGTAAGATGAATTTAAAGCTGATGGACTAATTAGTCTGATGGAGGAAACTTCACCCCCATGTGCTTTGAATCATCTCTTTATGTAAATGGTGGTCCTACTCTATTGGTTAGAGAATAACATCAAGAAAAAATCTGTACATATTCAATACAGATAAATATTTCTTCTAAAATATGTTCAGTCTCTGATTGGTTGAATTGAAGGATCCAGACCCATGAATACAAACATTTGACTTGGTTGCCAATAAAATACTTTAAAATTTAAAATAGAAGGCAAATTGAGGTGAACCACAGACTGGGAGAAGGTATTCCAGTGCACATTACTGACTGTGATGGTCAATTTACGCTGTCAACTTGACTGCATTGAAGGATCTGGGTGTGTCCATGGGGGTGATCCAAGAAATGATTGGCAGGTGGCTCAGGGAAATGAGTCAAGAACACTCAGCCTGAATGTGAGCAAAAAATAGAAGAAACTCTCCTCTCTTCTCTCTTCTTCTACCCCATGACCAGTTGCACTGCTCCAATTGACCATTGTTCCCTGTGGGTGTCAAACTCCAGTTTCCTCTGCTTTTGAATAGGAACTTGCACCAGTGCACCATCAGGGGCTTTTAGAGGTAAGGACTCAAAACAGGAGAGCCTACTAGGAGCCCTTCTCTCCATCTGAGATTTCCAGAGTCTAACACTGAGCAGTTACCAAATTCCATGGTTTTGCTGCCTGAAAGCAACCCTTGGGGAACACTTCAGCTTCTGTAATTTTGTGTCCCAATCTAATATTCATTGCTTGAGTGTGTAAATATATGTCTGTGTGTGTGTGTGTGTGTGTGTGTGTGTGTAGGTAGGTATATTTTGTTTCTCTGGAGAACCCTGCCTTGTACACTGATAAATACATTGTTCTTAAGATATATAAAGAACTATCAAAATGGAGGAATTCATAAATGTGTGTTTGTTTTGATATGATCACTAGACATTCCTGAGAAAATGATCCAAATGGCTTGTGAAAACACATCTAAGAAGTTACTCAATATTATTACTTATCAAAGAAATGGCCATTTTAACCTCAATACCATTTCAATATCTACCCATATGGATACAATTTTACAAAGTGTAGCTGTCAAATATTAGAAAGGTTTTATAGCAAGTGGAACTTTTGACAATGGTTCATGTTGGTAGATCATAAACATGCTCAAAACGTGTTTTAAAAAACCTATTCCTATTTTATGTTAGGGCTCTCTGAAGCTAACCTTTGCCAACCAACTCTCTTACTACTTTCATTCCTAAGAATATACTGAAGACAAGTAAATGCTTTCATATACAGAGGATGTTTCAAGAATGACTCTAAAAAATTAACAACAGCCTCAAACCTAAGTCAACTCATTAACATGAAGAATGATTGGCATGTTCATATAATAGGGAACTATGCTCAGTAAAAGGGAACTGATTGCTACCACACCCCCAACACAGGTGAACGTTGAAGAAAATGTTGATCAAAATGAGCTGGGCAAGCAGCTGATGGGAACCTCCTAGCGTTCCAGTGACATGAAGTTCCAGAGGATCTGATCCATGTTGACAGGAAATGGAGCTGAGGGGACCTGGGTAGTGGTGGAGGTGTCAGAGGTGAGTGCAAGGAGCAGGAGGGCCTGTGAGAAACTGAGTCATATCTATCCCCCACTGGGTAGTGGCTAAGGGAGTGCCGGAAGCTCATATTTATTCATCTGGTCACTTTATAATCACTTTATTGGCAACACATGTACTTCACTGCATTTAATTGCATTCGATCTTAAATGAATGAAGATGAGTGAGTAGGAGCTAGGGAGCCAGACCCTCGAAGTCTGTTTCCATATCCTTCTCTATAAGCACAGGAAGCAAGTTGAACTCCGAGAGCCTCAACTACGCATCTGTAGAGGAGTATTGAGGAGTCACTCACACTATACAGAGGAGCCCTTAGTGTGGTATTCAACACCTAGCAAATCTCCTGGTTTCGGTCAATGGCAACTGATTGTGGAGTGCTGTGCTGCTTATCAGTGCTATTTGTGGTGGTAGTAGCAGGAAGGCTTGCTTTAAGAAGTCCGAAATCCTATTCAGGCCTTTATATTGAGCTCTGACAGCCCTTCCCACACAGACCCTGAGCCTCAGGGCATACCACAGGGAAGAGGGCAGCTATTGTCACCATGTGACATCCCTGCACCATCCCTGGGAGGAGGGTTTGTACACAGGCCTGTCAATCTGTGGGAGGGACTGCATAGTCCAGCTGGCAATAATAGCTGGGGGCATCCTCAGTCAATAACATCCTCAGTCAATACCCTGCTGGATTTTGAGAATTAATTCTGTCCCAGACTGTATCCCAGCAAAACATATGGGACACCAGACCATCAGTTATCATCACAGATGAGAATCTTGGGACCCTGGCCTGGTTTCTGCTGGAAACAGGTTAGATAGTCACTGGTGCTAACTGGAGGTGCAGATGGTGGGGGCACTCTCTCCTGGAGACACAGTCAGGAAGGCTGGAGACTGTCAGTTCTGGGCTACCACTGGCAGCTGGGAAGGAAGAAACAGCATTCCTGTTGTCAACGGGGTCCCACTCCATTTCCCCCAGCAGACCTGGCTGTCCCTGTCCTTACCTGAGAGCCCCTGGATCTCTGAGGGGAGACTGGGCCAGAGATCCACAGAGTCCTGGGAGCACCTCACACGAGGAGGAGAGAGCTCCATCACCTTCAGCTGTTCCCTGTGCTCCCTCCTCCCCTGGGCACCAGAGCAGCAGAAGGCAGAAGAGGGCAGCCAGGTCACCCATGCTCAATCTGGTCCTGCATGAGACTCCTGCTGCCCAGATTCACCAAGCAGCCTGTTCATGAGAACTCTGAGAAGCAGAAATTGGCTCTGGGGAGCATGCAAATCATCAAGGGTTGAGCAGTCCCCTGGCAGCTGCAGAGCTGGCACCCTGGGGACACAATTCCTGCTGGTGTCCACATGCACAGTCCCAGAGGAGATTCTTCTTGGCCTTGTGAAATTAAAACATCTCTCATTTTGCTGGTTCTTATTTGTACTGAGGGTGTAAGTATTTGTAGTTAGAACACAGCATCCTCCTTCTTAGAAAGGAAACTAAAGAAGCTATTTGATCCTGTGACTTAATCCCTAACATGAACACTTATTTGTCCTCCTAGAATTCCATGGAATATCATCTTCTATAGGGGGTTAGGAATAAATGGCTCTGTGTTGACCTTGGTTTAGAAGAAATGCTAGACATCCTGGGGAGGGGATGTTTGGAGCAAATCCATTGCATATCTCATGGAGATGATGTGCACCAAATATGACTCAGATTATTGGAGTCTATTTCTGTAGCCAGTGTGATCCTTTGTCTTGGAGACTAATGGATTGTGTTTCTTACCTTTTTCTATGTTATTTTTCCTATCTCTCTCACTGTCTCTGATCACACTGTCAACTCTTAGGGTAAATTTGTCTTTTTAGCCTGAGAGGGCTCCAGTGTGACCATGAACAGCTTTCCCTATCTATTCACACAGTGAGACTCTGCGATCACTCTATATTCTGATTCTCTTTCCTCTGAGTATACTATTTCTTAACTAAAAATTAATAATTCATATATAGATTAACAAATATTTTACATCATCTATCAATATGGTTGAGGTTTTATTCTGTAACTCTTTATTATGTTCGGTCACACTAATTTAAACATCCTGGATTCACGGAAACTCCTGACCATTATTGATTAAAAGTGCACTTTCCAATAGCTACTCTTCTTAGAAAGCAGTCTCAGACTTGACCATGTGTTAAGCAGTTTGATTGTAACTTCCTTCTACTCCCAGTAACAAACAGCATCTTTTATTTGTGCCTTGCTTTGTAAAACTGGGTTGGGGGTGTTTTTGTGGAGAGTGTGTTTTTACCCTTTCTTCTTAGATGAACACCTTTTGACTCCCATTATCTCCTCTCCTTTCGGAAATCTCCTGGGATACTCCTTTGTTCCCCTGCAATTTACCAGAAGATATCTTCAGTTTTCCTAAGGTCTGAGACAGTTTTTTAAGAGAAATTTCAATCACACTACTCAATTCTACTGTAAGACAGAACTTTGAGCAGAAAGGACCATCCCTGTGAGATGGTCCTCCTATTACATTTTGATTATGTGGTGAGGACTGTGTATTGACTTCAGCCCTCCATAAGCATCCCCTGCATAATTGCCAGTTCTCTGCTTCCAATTTGATGTGATTTTGTACCAAACAAAAATTCATTTCCTTCCTATAAATTTCTTAGCATTGATGTGTTTTTTTTGTGTGTGTGTGTTCTTGCAAGTTCCTAATATTGCTGCAATTTACTGTATCAAAGTATATTATCACCATGTCATTTAATATTTAGAAGAAATCTTAAGGTACACTTACTGTTTATGCATTTGTAGTTCTAAATGAAATAGTCTGTGTTTTCTTTTTATGCTCTATTTCCATATTTTAACTTTGAATTTAATAAATTTTTTTCAAATATGTAAAGAAATTATTCTCACTACATTTTCTGGTCTCAAGTAAATAGTCACATGATGATTCAATCCATGTTTAAAATACCAAATTATGCAATGAAAATATTTAATTCTATTCCAGCACACCCATATAGAAAACACTGTATCAAGAAGGGAAATATATTTTTACTAACCTTATCCTAATTTACTTATATTACTTAATTCATAAATATTTTTACTTTTCTTTAAGAATTTATATATATATATATGTATATATACATATATGGGTATATATATATTTATTTTTGGCATAATGATTAAAACCAGGGGTGCTTAACCACTGAACCTTAACCCCAGAACTTTTTATGTTTTATGTTAAGAGAAGGTTGTTGTTCAGGTCCTTGCTAGGTTACTTAGGCTGGCTTTGAACTTGTGAACCTCCTGCCTCAGACTCTGGAGCCATTGGGATATTAGACATGTGCCACCTTGCCCAGATGTTCACAAAATTTACATATAGTTTTTAGAGTCAAATTTTTCCTTATAGCTTTCTGAGATTAAAAAAAAATAGTTATCAAACTTGTGTCCAAATAAAAGATATATCTTCCTTTCTCTCTCTCTCCCTCCACTTCTTTCTCTTCATCTTCCTTCTCTTTAGGGTTGTACACAATTTTGGGGAATAAGGAAATACATGGTGTGTAGGGTAGGTCTCCAAAATCTAAAGGTAGGCTCCCTCGCTGAGATTTCTGGTGGGCTGTGCTTTTAGTGTGCAGTCAAGGAGGTTAAACACCATGATTCAGCCTATGTGCTCAAGGTCATGAACATTTGCTAGTGAGCACTTGCCTGCTGATGTAACCTGTTGGCAGTGTGACTTGATCGTCTGACCTGCATATAAAAATAGTCCTATGGAGTAACTGAAGGGCTAAATGGAAATGCTGGGCTGAAGCAGGATCTGGGGGCTGATGAAGGGCTCTGACCACCTTTGAACAAAGCATGACCCAGGGCCCAGTCTTTGTAGGAGTCCCACCATATGCTCACAGTGAACATCCGAATGATCCTTCCAGCAGTAAACAGGGAAAGTTAAGCATTCTAAACAGTTCCAGAGCATTCTGCTCCCTTTAATAGGGCCTGTCCTCAGGAAGAGGTGATTTTATCATGACCTTACCTGCCAGGACCTCATCACTCACCTATCTGAGAGAAGAAAACACTCAACCACAGACATCCCAGATAAAAAAGGGAGGTGCTCACCTTGAGCTCCTTCTCACCATCTTCTGTACCTACAGGGGAGGGGGTTCCTGAGAGGCAAGCAGTGGGCATAATGGTCCACAGACACAGGGTCAGGAATCAACTGAAGACTAATCATAAGGATATAGAATGCACCCTCTCCACACATCTTCCCTGCATTATTGAGGAACGTTAATCAGTTCATCATGTCCATTTTCAAGAAAAACATTAAAAGTTCACTAACACACACACACACACACACACACACACAAACACACATGTAGGAATACCTGAGGCAATATGGATTGCATCACAGGAAGAAGCAGAATTATGGAGCAGGGAGACCTGCTCCTCTCAGAAGCATAGAGAGATCTGTGGTGTGAATTATGGTCTCTGTGAGCACCCAGAGCCCAAGCACTTCCTCTTCCCTGATAAGATTTAGTCAGAAGCCTAGCATAAGGAAATCAGGAAAGCTTGCTAACTGCTGATTGGTTACTATATCCAGGGCCCAGCCAGGGCCCTGGACTCCTGGGCTGGGCCCTGACACTTCCTCTTCCCTTGTATGGTATGATTACAAGCTTAGCACAAGGGAGTCAAAAGAGCTTAACAGATGGTGATTGGCTACTGTATGCGATATAAGCTTTGTAATTCTGCAATAAAATTTGAGTCTGTCTCCAGAACCAGCTCCTGGCATAAGACGTCTGCCCACCCATCCTTCTTGCTCCTGCAGGCCACTCCTGTCCCACTTTACAACACACACACACACACACACACACACACACACACACACACTTGATTTAAAGACCCAAACAAAGGATTAGAACTAGAGTCAGGGCAAGAATGTTGGAATTATCAGACCAGGAATTCTAGAAAACTAGGATTAGCATGTTAAGTGATGTAATGGGAAAAATGACAAATAGGAGAATAGATGTCTCATGTATTCATTTGTGTAAGTGAAATGAATGTCAGCAATGACAGGAAGGGCAGGAAGTAGCAATTAGGGATATTTTATTATGAAGGGATGTAAAATGTATTCCATGCAAATGAGAAGCAGAAAAGAGCAAGGGTTCCTGGAGTAAGAGCAAGTAAACTAGACTCCAGGAGAATACTGAGCAGAGAGGGGGCTGGGATTGTGGCTCCTTGGTAGAGCATGCTTGCCTAGAACACACATGAGGTACTCACTGGGTTCTATCATCAGCACCACATAAAATAAAATAAATGTGTTTTGTCCACCTACAAAAAGACATTAAGAAAACTGAACAGAGAATGAAAGAAGATCATTACATAAGATAAATAATTCGATTCATCAATAAGATATGATTATAAGTGGATATGTAGCCAACACTGGAGCACCTAACCATAGAAAGAAAATATTAATAGTTCCAGAGGGAAGGGAAGATGACAATACAATAATTGCAGGGAACATGGGACCCTACATTCAGCAGTGGATAGACTGGGACCAAGGTGCAGCCCAAGAGGACCCAATGGACATCCACAGACCTCCCTTCCAACAGTGACAGAACACACATTCTTCTCATGCACACGGGAACTGTTCTCCCAGACTCAGCATATGTTGGACTACAAAGCAATTCTTGGCTACTTTAAGAAGACTGAAATCAGGTGGCAAATATTTTCTCCCATTCTGTAGGCTCTCTCTTCATGTTACTGATTGTTTACTTTGCTGAAAAGAAGCTTTTTAGTTTGAATTCATCACATTTATTGATTTTTTATTTTACTTGTTGTACTTTAGGACTCCTGTCAAGGAAGTCAGGTCTCAAGCCAATATGGTGGAATTTTGGCCCTAATTTTTCTTCTGTTACCTCTGGGTCTCTGTTCAAGTGCCTAAGTGTTTGCTCTACTTTGAGTTGAGTTTCGAGCAGGGTGACAGAGAGTGGATTAATTTCATTTTATTACATGTGCATTTCCAGTTTTCCCAGCAGCATTTGTTGAATAGACTGTCTTTTCTCCAGTGTATGTTTTTGGCATCTCCTTGTAGTATGAGATAACTGTATTTATGTGGGTGTCTCTGTGTCTTCTATGCTGTACTGTTGGTCTACGTGTCTGTTTTGGTGCCAATATGACACCATTTTTGTTACTACAGCTCTGTAGAAAAGTTTAAGTTCTGGTACTGTGATGTCTCCTGCTTTGCTCTTCTTGCTAAGGAATGCTTTGGTTATTGTGGGTCTGTTATTTTTCCAAATGAATTCCCTCATTACTTTTTCTAGATCTATGATGACTGTCATTTGGATTTTAATAGGAATTGCAGTAAATCTGTATAGCACTTTTGGTAGTATGTGAATTTTCACAATATTAATTCTGCCTCTCCAGGAACCTGGGAGATCTTTCCAACTTCTAAGGTCTCCTTTAATTTCTGTCATTAGCATTCTGTAGTTTTCATTTCAGAGAACTTTCACATCTTTTGTTAGGTGGATTCCCAAGCATTTCATACTATTTGAGGCTATTGTGAATGGTGTAGTTTTCCTAATTTCTCTTCTAGTAGATGTATAGAAATGCATTTGATTTCTGGGTGTTAATTTTATATCCTGTTACTTTTCTGAATTAATTTATGAGTTCTATAAGTGTTTTGGTGGATCTTTGAAATATAGAATCATGTCATTAGCAAAGAGGGCTAGTTTGAGCTCTTCTTTTTCTATTCATATATTGTTAATTTCTTTTATTTATCTAATTGCACTACCTAGAGTTTCAAGGATGATGTTGAATTGAAGTGATTAAAGAGGAAATCCCTGTCTTGTTCTACTTTTTAGTGGGATCACTTCAATTTTTCCCATTTACAATGATGTTAGCCTTGGATTTAGAATATTAGCTTTTAAAATGTTAAGATATATTCCCATGGTTGCTAGTTTTCCAGTTTTTGGAAAATGAAGAGTGCTATATTCTGTTAAATGATTTTCTCTGCATCCATTGAGACAATCACATGATTCTTGTTAGGTGGATGATCATATGATCATATTATTCTTGGGTTTAAGTTATAAATCTCCAGGATATGTAAAGAACTCAAAAAACTTAACACCAGAAAACCAAATATCCCAATCAATAAATGGGCTAAGGAACTGAACAGACACCTCACAGAAGAAATATGTATTGATCAACAAATAGAGGAAAAATGCTCATACTCTCTAGCAATTAGAGAAACACCAATTGAAATTACTTTGAGATTTCATCTCACTCCTCTCAGAATGGCAATTATTAAGAATATAGTCTACAATAAGTGCTGGGGGAAAAGGAACACTCATCCATTGTTGGTGAGACTGCAAATTGGTGCAACCATTAATGGAAGCAGAATGAATATTACTCAGAAAACTTAGAATGGAACCACTATTTGACCCAGCAATTCAACTCCTTGGTTTATGTCCAAAGGACTTAAAATAAGTGGACAACTGTGACACAGTCATATCAATATTTATTGCAGGTCAATTCACAATAGATAAACTATGGAACCAACCTAGGTGGCCTTCAACAGATGAACGGATAAGGAAAATGTGGTGTGTATATATGATGGAATATTACTCAGCCTTAAAGAACAATTCAGTTTGGTATTTGGCAGTGAATGGATGGAGCTGGAGACTATAACTGTGAGCAAAATAGACCCTTCCCCAAAAGCCAAAGATCTAAAGTTTTATATGGAATGAAGATACTAACTTAAATAAGAGGGGGGGCTAGAGAAGAAGAGAGATACTTTGGATTTAGGCAGATGGGGGTGATGGGAGGGAAAGGGATGTGTGTTTAGGAAGGACAGTATAAAGAATTGGACAATATCCTTTGTACATACGTGCTTATATGTCCGGTGTGATTCTGCATCATGTACAATCAGAAAAATGAGAAGGTTAAACCCCATTTACATATGAGGTCTTAAAATGCATTTTACACTCATGTATAAATAATTAGAAGAAATTACAAAAAAAAGGAAGACTGAAATCACCAAGCCTCTTCTCTGACCACCATGCTATGAAACTAGAACTCCATAACAGCAGTTTTACCAAATTCACAAATAGGTAGAGATTTTTAAATATCCTCCTGAACTACCAAGTGGTTAAAGAAGATATGAAATGGATGTTTCTATGCGGAGACAAATGAGAACAGAAAAACAAAACAAAAGAAAACCAAGCTTGTGGGGTGGAGTAAAAGCTGTCCAACGAGGGAGGTTTACTGCAATAACTGCCTCCATTGAAAAGGACAGATGTCCAACCAGCTAACTTTACACCTAGAGGAGGACAAGCAGAGAACCAAATAAGCCTGGCATTACCATAATGTATGGACATTGTAAGAATCAAGCTAAAACAAAGAGAGGTAAGAAAAACAAAAGAAAAGAAGCAAAACATTAATGTTTTTATGGAAAGATAAAATTGTCAAAACATTGGATAGATTAAATAAGAAATGCACTCAAATGAAATTAGAAACAAAAGAAAATATTACATCTAGTGACACAGCAAAACAAAGCATCATATGAAATGAGAATGAACATTTCTTTGCCAATAAATACGAAAAACTAGAAGTAGAAAAAATCCTGGACACAACCAATCAGTCAGGAAGAAACAGACAATCTGAATAGATAAGAACAAGAAGGAGAGAGAGTCAGTGATTGAAAATCTCTCCTCAAGGATTTTGGTGTAGTTCAGTGGTAGAGGGCTTGCCCAGTGAGTGACAGGCCAGGGGTCCAATCCCGAGGACTTCAGGAAGGAAGGGAGGGAGGGAGGAAAAGAAGTGATTTGTCAAAGAAACTCAGGATTCAATGGCTTCACTACTAATTTATTGACTATTTAAAATATTGAGGTGTTGGTGAATGAACTTGGCTTTTGCAATGCTAGGCAATTGCTCTACCACTGAGCTACATCCCTTCAAATATTTAAATAATATTGATCCTTCTTGAACTCTACAAAAAAAATTGAAGAGGGGGAACACTCCCATACTCTGGACTTGTCTGACCTATATAATGTTTTGAAAGTTGCACTGCCCAAGACTCCAGGACTGACATCCTGCAGTGCCCATCAAATTCTACCCATGGAATGTGAAAACTGAGGCCACTCACTGGAGAGAGAGAGGCCACCTGAAGGAGAGGATGCACCCAACCAACAGCCACACCAACCACCCCATGTATGAGTGCAGCAAGGGAGCAAGTGGGGAGGCTTGTGGGCAAGGTCCTTCCTGCAGAGAGGAGTGTTCTGTCTCTGGTACTGTGCAGAAGAGCTTGTGCATACTGGCAGGAAAAAAAAGTTTGAAGTCACCCACTACTCCACAATTGGCTTGTCACTAAGAGGAGAATCCATGAACCATGGCTGAAAGGTAACTCCAACTGTGAGGCGGGTGTTTGAGGAAACATGAGCCTCCAGTCCAGTGACCTGCTGTGTGCAGATGCAAGCAGCAACTGAGGCACAGGGGCAGAGAACCAGCAGCCATGCCACAGAATCTCAGGAAACAATAAACAGTCATTCAACCCTCTGAGAGTTCAGGGTTCTATTATGCAGTGATGGATAATGGAGGCCTCAATTAATAAATCCCTTTGCGACTTCTCCCCGTGCAGGTCTGGTGCAATGCAGGTTAAACACTGTTTCATCTGCCCTTGATTCACCAGGTTGGAAAGTGCAGCGCTGAGAACATGCACAGCTGCAGAAAGGGCTCTTCACACATCTCAGGCTGCCCTGCTCTAGAAAGCAGGTGGCTGCACCAGGGCAGGGTCAGGAGCACAGAGGGGCATTGCTGCTTGGGCTCAGTCACTGTGGGAGGCTGGCTGAAGTGCTGCTGACAGTAAAACACCCCAACATCTTCAGCTTCCACTCCGAGGATGGTGAGGGAGAAGTCAGAACCAGAGCCACTTCCCCGGATCCGAGAAGGGGTTCCAGCTGCCCTGGCAGATGCCCCAAAAATGAGCAGCCTGGGTGCCTCCTTGGGTCTCTGTTGGAACCAGGCCACAGAGGTGCCGACCTCCATGCTGCTTCTACAGGTGATGGAGACAAAGTTACCTGGAGAGACTGCCAGGGTCTCTGGAGACTGAGTCAGTGTGATCTTCCCCCTGCAACCTGCAAGGACACCACATTCAGGATGCACGATGAGTTACTTCTATGAAAGGATTTTTAGAAAAGCAGCCCCACCATCTCAGGGAGGCCCAAGACAGGTTCAAAGCTGTTCTTGTCTCTGTCTCTTTGTTAGCCTTGGAGACTCTGCCTTGGTTTCCTAATAGTCAAAATAACTCAATATATTACACTATCATTTCCAAATCCCACCTACAAACATTATCTCTGGGTGTAAAATAAACTCCCAGCTTAAGATCTTCAGAGTGAATGTGCTTACCCTGAAATGTCATCGTAAGGAGGCAGAGACACTGAACTAGGAAGCTCATCTTGCAGTGTGCAGAGAACCTTCTGCTTCTGGACCTAAGACAAGGGTTTGGGGCTAGGCAGCTGCTTATGAGTCCATGTGCTCTGGCATTGGTACTCATGCTTGGGTATTAAAAATGCAGATTGTCTTGGAATTTATTTGCATACCTGATGGCCTGAAGCAGAGCTATTTCCAGGGTCCTCCAGGACTGGCAGGCTCACTGCACCTGCAGCTTTATGGAGATGGTGTGGTGGATGATAAGCCTCTGGTCCCATGGAGACAACACTGAGTGTGACAAAGATGCTGCCAGTTTACAGGGTCCTCTCCAGAGACAGAGCCAAGGTCACCCAGAGCCAGCCTGACACCTGCAGAGAGGTCCCTGTGCAGTCTGCTCATGAAGGTGAGGGGTCACTCTGCTGCTTCTCAAACAAGATGCCACGCTAACAGAAGGCCAGCAATTAGGTGTCCCAGGAGGGTCCTGCAGTATGATAGAGCCTTCTGGGCCCATTGGCCTTCTTCATCACTGCATCCTGTCAGGAGAGAGTCTTATAACGCCCTGAACTTCATCCTGAGTGGAACAAAGCAAAAGTAAGTGGGAACAAGGACGTTTCAATAGTTCTCAGGAATAGCTGAGGGCACAGGAGGGACAGGTGGACACAGCCTGGATTTTTGAGTTACAGATCAGATACAATTGAATATTATATTGCTAAATTAATATTTTCTCCTATCTGCTAAGTTAGGATGAGAAATCTGATTCTAATTTAAAAACTTGAAAGCATTTCAAATTACTTCATGAAATTAAATAAGAAAAATACAACCGAAATTATAGTCAGTTTTATACTTTGTAAGTCTAGTGACATCACATGACCACGAACACATGTCCCATCCATGAGGTAAGTCCTGTTTGGACAGGGGTCACCCACACCCTCCCTGAGCCCTGAGTTAGTTCCACATGATTGAACACACTCAGTTCCAGGCAGGAGTGGCCCAGGACTGTCCTCTCTGTAGACCACTGCTCCACCATGGTTGAGGGCCATCCTGGCTAGGTCCATCCTCCACATAGTAAGGTGACAGAGCACATCATTCAGCAAATCTTCCTATGTGAGCCCCTCCAGTGGTGCAGACACCCTTGGAGAAGCGAGATCCTTGGTGGCCATGAAGGAGAGATGCTGAGAGGGGGAGGTAGGGAGGGTCTGTGGAGTGTGAACATGGAGAATTGGTTTTTCTAGGTTCAAGAGGCCAACTGTGAGACATCAGGGCAGGTCGTCCCCTATGCTGGCCTGTCTTGTGTGGGAAGTGCCTGGCAGATGTGAATGAAGGATATTTACATGGAGAGATGATCCTGGATGAACCAGGTGGGCACTGAATGCAGCCACAGGGGTTCTAATAACAGAGAGGAAGGTCTCACACAGAAGAGGAGAGGCCATGTGAACACAGAGGCAGGCACTGGGGGAATGTGGCTGCAGCCAGGGAATCTGCAGCTTCCAGAAGGTGGAGACCCAGGCAGCAGACTCTGTCCAGAGCCTGTGCAGGACCCCTGCCCCAGTGCCCTCACCCTGGACATGGAATGCAACCCAGCCTTCTGAATTCCAAAACCCTTATGGACTGTCTGCTGTTTTAAGTCAACAGCTTTTTGATAATGTGCTACCACAGCCCTAGGTGACTGACAGAAACAGGGCTCAGAAAACCCCAGACTGAAGGTTCTGAGGTCATTTGTAATTGCACTTGACTTTCTAATGCTGCTCATAAATGGACAGAGAGAGGCTTCTATGGTGGAAAAATGTACATTTTCGCACAGTGTGAATGATACCCAGCAAGACCTCACTGCCCCACATGTGCAGAAGACAGGCACATGCACACTGTGGCCTGGGGTTGCATGCAAATGGGAAGGACTTCCTTGCAGTTTAACCTCCTGAAGACAGGAAGGCAGCTCACACCTATATCCCCCACTGGCCAGTTAAGAGGGATTTTAAGGGCTTGGGGAGTTGATGATGAGTTGGGTGGTCTTCATTGGATGCAGTGTGTCTTTGAAAGTTTTCACTACTGCTTTTCTGTATTATGATTTCATGGTCAGCAACCCAGTTCTTGATGTTAATGTGCAGAGTTTCCAGTTCTTCATCTAAGGTTCTGTTGCTTTGAGTGTTTTAGATCTACCCACCCAGTTCAGGGCCATCCACAGATCAGACTTCTAAGTGCCTCCCAGGACATGTTCTATAAAACATCACACATGACATCTAGAAAAGAGAAAGTACTTTAAAAGTAGGGGAAAGGGCTCAGCTCCACTTTGATTGAATGGTCAGGAGGAAGGGGTGTGTGGATCCTCAGTAGCAGCAGAGAAGCAAAAATACATGGGAAGGTCAGTGTCTGTGGCTGGCAGTTGCCAAAGTTAGGATCTTGCCTCCAATGAAGTTGTAGAGATAGGGCTCTTTTTCCTATGATGATTTCATTCTTAGGAATGGCTCTCAGGTCCTAGAGAGATGCTTCTGAGTTGCAATGGTTTATATTTGCAATTATAGGCCTTAGGAAGTTGCCAGGAGGAGGCTTGGCCTAGAGCAGGGCTGGGCTCCATATGACCAGGTAACACTGTAAATACTGACACTGAGGACTTTTAGTTAAAAATGAAGACTGACTAGGAATATCTTCAGTAGTGTCTTCATTCTAAGGTGTACAAGGGTGCATAAAACTGCACTGGGCGCTTTTCTCCATATGTATATGTATCTCATTGTCCATGGTCTGGTCCACTCAGGGCAACCTTGGGATTCTTAGTGTTCCATTCACAGGTGAGGGAGCATTCACAGGATGGGCATTTAGCCAGTGTTACATGGAAGGGAGGAGAGGATGAGGGGGCAGTCAGAGTTGTTACAATCCTGCCCTCTGAGATGGCCTGAGACCTCAGCAGCTTCCTGGTGAATCACAGCTAGAGTGAGATTGATGCCTTAGTGGTAACAGGGGGAGGCAAATGCTCTGAAAACAACTCAGCTACTAACAGAGAGATGTACATCCAGACATGGCAGTCACCATGGCCAGGGAGTGTGAGCCAGCAAGAGCTGGAGCCAGGCCCTGATTCTGTTGCTTCCAGGCTGGGACATGTTAGTCCTCAGGCAGGCCCTCCAGAGGACAAGATCCTCTTTCCTGGGACAGAAGGAGGGAAACTAGAGACAGGGTCCATTTTAGAACCCAGTAGCCTCTAAGTCAGAAGTAACATGAAAATCCTCCCAACATGAACAGCAAGCAAGTGCTCATTCCATGCGAAGTGATTCTGGTCAGAGGCAAAACAGATGGACAACATCCTGTTCAAGAAAACATCATGTCCACACACTGAGGATGAGGGTCCTCCTTCCTCCCAAGTCAGAGCAGCAGGAGAGAGAGGAGCCAGGAAGGACCATGTGCAGGAGGTAGTTGCTGAGGCTGCTCCTGCTTAGGGAGGGCCAGGATGCTGGATTAATCTTCTGAGATTGCCACAGGGAGACATCACCTTGGTCTTGGTGACTCAGACAGTAGAGTTGTGTTTTCTCAATATTCTGGAGGCTGAGGTTTCAAGATCAAGGGGCAGCAGGTCTCTTTAGTGGTCCCTTCTTTCTGTGTCCTCACAGGTTTCTCCTTGATGCCTGAGAGTGCTGGAGATATCACCCTGGAGAGAGAGCTCACTGGACCTCTACTCAGAAGGACACTTCTCCTGTGGGATCAGCGTCAGCTGTGTGACCTTGTTTCACCTCCATTCCTTCCTGTAGAATATTTCTCCAAACACACCAACAATGAGGTGGGGAAGCAACATATGCAGGAGGACAGTATTGTCAACACTTAAGAGAAGGCCTTAGTGACCCATTGGAAGCAGGTGCAAAGGCAAACTGGGCTTCCGGTCTCAGAGCACTAAAACAGAGAAGATTTGCCCCACAAATCAGCTCTGTGGCAGCTCCTCCATGTGGTCCTGGTCACATAGATCCCCCCGGCACCCCTCCAACTCAAGCCTCAGGTTTTCCCTGTAGGCAACAGAGAATATCACTCTATTACTTACCTAGTATTTCCAAGATCAAGCTTCTCTTTGCAAATTGTGGTCTGTTCTGCTCCCTACTGGTGGACCTGTGGCATTGCATCTCACAGGTGAGGGGCTGGGTCCAAGGAACCTTGAGAGTCCCTTCTCTGTTCCTGATGGAGCTCATCCTATTGCATCTATCACCAGAGGGATTCTGTAGAGAACACAAACTGATCCCTCATCTGATCTAGAAATCAAGTTGAGGATGCAAGACTAACATACATTTCCATATTCAGAAAAGGTAATAGTCCAGAAGCAGTTAGGGGATGGGCACTGGGATTCATGCGAGGGCATAATAGCAGGGGTGGCTGGATCCCTGTTCTCCAGGTCTAGATCTGTCAGTGCAGCCTGGTCCCTGCCATTCCAGAAGCCTTCCAGAGCTGACTCTAGACCATAGCACCTACAGCAGCTGGGGAAGGACCTGGGGCACCCAGGCCTGTGCCCAGTGGCTGGGGAGGTTTGCATTCTGAGTTTCAGTGCTGTGAATGATCATGTGAATCTTTTAGACCACAGTGGCCATCTGGCCACCAGAATCTTCTGTCATGATGAAAAGGTCTATATCTGAGCATTCCCATGTGGAAGCTGTTAGTCACACGTGGCCTTTGAGTTTAAGAACTGAAAGAACCAATGGCAAATGAAATGTTCATTATAAAGTTTAATTTAATCTGTTCGTGGAGTCACCATGGCTAACGTGCACCATGTGAGACACCACAGTTCTAAACGCAGCATCAGCACAATCACCACAGCCATCAGGTGCTAACTGACAGGAGCACAGACTGCAGCATGCCTCGGCGGCAGTGGTGGACAGAGGCCAGCTCCACCTCCAGGCTGCTGGGTTGAGACTTATATTGCCTTCATACCCACAGCCATCAGGTGCTAACTGACAGGAGCACAGACTGCA
>JAJEJO010051675.1:49514-68421 GCA_020662805.1 Glaucomys volans
GCCTGCTCCACCTCCAGGCTGCTGGGTTGAGACTCACATTGCCATCACACCCACAGCCACTGAACCACAGGAGTTACTGGACTCAAAAGGAAACTTGGTGAGCTCAGGCTGTCCAGCGGTCTGTTGGACCCAGTTCATGTACATTTCCCATCTGTATCTGCTACTGCGGGAGTTAGGTGTCTCCAGAGGTCCATGAATTAAAGACTTGACCCCAGGGTGATGCCATTTGGAAGTGCTATGGATCCTGGGGAAGTGGGACCTCATGGGAGACCTTTAGGCCCTGGGGACACCATCTCAAAGGGGATCATGTTTACCCCTGGCTCTTACTCTGCCCATTCATCTTTGCTTCCTGGTTCCTGAGGTAAGTGGTGGGAGTTTTCTGACACCCCTGCCATGATGTGCTGTCCTTGCCCAGGGGTCAAAGCAACAGAGCCACCTGAGCTTGGGCAGGAACTTCCCAAACCTGAGCCATACAAACCTTTCCTCCTTATAAGCTAAATTCCATGGTATTTCCTTAAATTAAAGTAAAATGAAGTGCAGCATAAGAGGGGAAACTCAGGGAGATGCAGGTGTGCTGGAGACGGAAACAAACACAGGTCTGAGACTGCAAACTCTGGAACTTCTGTCTCTGCCTTGTGCCTGCCTGCCTGTGCAGATATCCTCAGAGAGGGGCCTGTGAGGAATCCCTTCCTTAGGGTCTACAGCAGCTTGCAGACTCCCAGGAGGCCCTGAGGACACATGGCATAGCGTATACTCTTTCTGGCCACCCTCTCCAGATCTGTCCCAGGAGGATGCTATACTAACACTGTCCAGACAAAAATAGAGAGCCCACCTACATCCTAAACGGCTTAGGTCACTGTCTCAGGAGGTACATCTGGGGATGTGCTTCCGTATTCAGTGTAACAAGTTCCAGGACCTGACTGGAGCCCTGACAAGGTGGATTTGAAGGAGTTTCAATATGGGCATCACCAGCTGAGTTTCACACACACACATGCTGTGTATGTTTTCCTATGTGTAACAGGACCTGAATTACTCCATAGAAAGAAACGTAGAACGAAAAGTATCTATTGTGTGCATCCACTAAAATATAAAATTTATTACAGTATAATTTATTTTGATCATCAAAAACATCTACATGAACTTTTTATTTTTTAGAAATTGTACCACTAGAGTTGAGCCTAGAAACAAAAAAATGGATAATAGGTCAGCAGTTCCCCTAACTTCCTTAAGATGATCCAGATTTTTTCTTCTTTATTTTGAATATAAAATATATGATGCTCAACATACAGAAATAGGGAATTAAAAGTCTTTATCTTTAAAGTGGCAAATGCTACAGTAGAACATAGCTTTGTTGAGCTCGCCCTAACGGAAAATATAAAGTATGGTGTCCTCAGGGAATTCCTGGAACAGGATGTAAGATCAGTAGTTGCGTAAGATCTGCCATCTGGAGAGTGAAGGAGTTTATTCCCTGAGACAGAGGCTTGGCCTCAGAAGGCTGGGATCACCAAAGGAATCAGATTTACCTGTATCTGTGGTCAGTCAGACACCACGGAGACTCCTCAGGGCATCTGAGTCTGTGGTCAGTCAGCCAGGCTTCTGCAGAGAAACAAGCCAACAGGAGATAGAGGACAGTGTAGGTGATCGTATGTAAGGGCCTTATTATGAGAATTTCATACACACTTTTCAGGAGACTGAGAAGTCCCAAGATCTGCAGTGGGAGAGTGATGGACCCAAGAGAACCAATGATGTGCTCCAGCCCAATGTCAGCAGGTTCCAGATCCATGATAACCCATGTTCCTGTGAAAGCTCCTCAGCAGAGCATCACCAGTGTAGGGCTCAAGGAGTCAGGCAGGAGGAGGTCTTCCTTACTCTATGGAAGGTGGGTTTGTGTTCTATTTAGACTAAGTTGTGAGGTCCACCCACATTAGGAAAGGCAGTCTGCATGACACAGTCTATGAATTCAAAGGTGCATGTCATGTTAAAACCCCTAATGGACACACCCAGGATAGTATTTCCCCAGGGCATCCTATGACCAAGGCAAGTGGACACAGAAGACTGACCATGACAATTATGAAGTGAGTGGCTAACAACACAGCTGCTATAAATCTGCCCCCTCCATGTGTTCCCAAGTCATTTCTCTCTAGGTCCTCCTCATGGGCTGATGAATTTGTAGCCAGTTTACTAGGTGTTGAGCTTTGAAGAGGCACAAATGTTGCTTATCACCACTATAACAGAAGCTCCATAGGGAGGATGGTATTCGTTTGATTCTGTGCATGTGTTCATAAAGCAATGCAAATCATCTGAAATATACTTAATAGCTGTTTGTCAGGGTTATTCAATACCAGACCATATTCTTTGCACATGGAGCAATATCATTCCCCACCTTAACATTTTTACTGCAATGAATTTTATGTGACACACTTTTCAATATTTTAAACATTTTAAGGTTACACCTGTGTCACACCTGCCGTGCTCATTCATGTACAATAATCACATCTGCCTGTTTCTGGAATGTTTTTAACCCCCCCCCCAAGAAAAACTCTGAATCTAGTAAGTAATGACTCTTTGTGCAATTCTCCTTCCCTGGAATCCACCAGGCACTTGTCCTCAACACCTTCTCCTTTCAGGTTTCTTATAAAAGTGGAAATCATTCAGTGGATGTCCTCTTGTTACTGGCAAAACCCTGCTTACTCACTGTCCTTAACTTTCCTCCATGAATAGCACGTACCAGCACTTCTTCCTCCTAAGGCTTAAACTCTGCCTGATGTATATACCCCTTTAGTTGATCTCCTTATCCCTGCATGGGAACGTGTTCCTTCCCACCTTTGGCTGTTGTGGGTGATGCTGGCAACATGGGTGTATGGAATGTGCTCAAGGCCCAGCTTGCCCATCTCTGGTGCTTTCTCAGCAGGGCAGTTTCAGGAGCCTGGTTTGATGCTGTGCTGAACATTTAGGAGCTAAAGGCTGTGTTTCACTGTGGCTGGACCTTCCTGCTCACAGACATGCCCAAGGCATCCGAGTCACCCACAGCCTGCCCGAGTCTTGTTATTTGTTGGTGTTGTGTAGAAGTCTCCTAATGAAGGCGCAATGGGATTTCAGAAAGGCTACGATATGGCTTTGTAATAATGACCGATGCTGTACAGGTTTTCATTACTTATTAGCACTTTGTGAGTCTGGAGAAGGCCTGATAATTTGTCCATGTTATTGTTTTTTGTTGTTATAGAATTGAACTTCTTCACACACTGAGAACATCCATCTCTCACCACATCTATGACACAGAATTTCTCTCAGCTTCCTGTTGCATTTTCACTCTGTTCACAATGCTCTCAGAAGGGAATTGTGTGTGTGTGTGTGTGTGTGTGTGTGTGTGTGGAGGAGGTGTGGGTGTGGGTGAGGGTATGTGATGAAATCTTATTATCGCATTTTTTTTCTCTTGATGTCCTCTCCAAGAACTCATTGCAAATTTGAAAATCATGACTCTGTCCCTCTGTATTATTTGTGTAAAATTTTATTGATTTGGTCCTTAAATTATAGTCATTCATCCATTCAGAGTAAATTTTTGTGTAGGGTGTAAGATTAGGATTCAAACTCCTTGTTTCCCACATAGATATTCCACTTTCCACTCACCATTTTTCAAGCAAAGTCCACCCTTAATTCATTGGACTTGCCAACACCAATGAATTGAAGCTGTCTCCGTGTGAATCCTTTTGTGTATTACATTGGATTATGTGTGTGTATTTGAACCCATATCATAGAGTATTGATATATAGGCATGAAGCAAGTTTTGAAAGGAGACAGTGTGAGACTTCTAAGTATTCTTTACATTTTTCAAGATCCCTTTGCTATTCAGGCACCTGGAGATTCCACATGAAAGTAATGTGAATGTTTTCATTTCTTCAAAAATGATATTGCCATTTTATGATCAAGATATCAGGTGTCCCCCAGAAGCTCAAATGTGAGGCATTGCAGGAATTTTCAGAGGTGAGATAAGTAGATTATGAAAGGTGAAACATATACTGTGGGTTAATCTACTGCTATGGGTTAACTGGGTGGCAATTTAGGCAGATATTGTGTGGTTGCAGGAGGTAGCTCACTGGGGTTGGATCTTTGGTGTTCACATTTTGTCTCTGGTGAGCAGGGCTCTCTCTCTGCTTTCTGGGTAGCATGTTCTGACTTGCTTTCTTCTCCCAAGCCCTTCTGCCATGTTCTTCTTCACAGGGAGCCAGAGCAGTGGAGTCCACCAGCCATGAACGGAAACTCTGAAACCATAAGCCAGAATAAAACTGTCCTCTAAGTTGTTTTGTCAGGTATTTTGATCACAGAAATGAAAATCTTAAAAACCAGCCATTTTGGCAGGGATTGCATTCAGTCTGTAGATAAGTGTGCATAACCTTTTGTGCCTTAACAGATTAGGTTTTCCAGTCCATGAATATGGTTTGGATTTCCTTTAATTATGTTATTGTTATTTTAATTCTTTGACATTTTCCAATTTGCAATTTAAAGGCCTTTAATCTCATTGAGTAAATATATTCTTAAATATTTCTCTCTTTTTAAAAATCATGTAAGCTGAATTTCTCTAAAATGTCTTCTTCATATTGTTCCTTTTCAGTGTGGAGAACGTAGTTGATGGTTGAATGTTGAATTGAGATACATGTTTCTCAGGAGGCCCTGAGTAGACAGGGCACAGAGTTCACTCTTCACAGTCCCTGTTGCTGAGACTGCTGTGAACTTTCTTGACTGGTAACCCACCTACTCCAAAAGCAGCAAGTGCTTCTCCTCAGGACTGTCCTCTTCTTCCAAAGCTTTCCCTGATTTGGACAATCGCTCCCTCTTCACTATGGCCAATATACTCTCAGTGCAAACAATTACTCTCCTTCCCAAATTTTCATCCTAAACAGAACCTTGGCTTTAGGGCAAGTGGGCATGCTTCCAGCTGCTATGGGGCTTTGTCATAGGCTGGAGGAGCTTCTCTCAACTGGTGCTTTCCTGATGAGCATCTGAAGAGGAGAAATAATTACTTCTCTTTCAGAGAAAGTAGAGTCTCCACAGCTTTGGTTCAACAGGCAGCGAGCATCGTCCCTCCCTGTGGCATCCACGGCACCATTGGAATGTGCCAGGAGGACAGAGGTGGTGGCAGCACAGGAGAACTCTTCCTCAGGTTCTCATTCTGGCTGGATCCCAGCTGCACTGCATTAAATAGCCTCAGGGGACCAGGCTGGGGCCTGCAGATGGTTGTGGAGAGGGTGGGCAGCCTGTTCATCTTTCTCAACCAAGAATATCCTGTATATTAACAAGATTGAATCCTACCTGCTTAGAAATATTCAAATGTTTTCTTCAAATTTCTGTTGAAAGCAGCATCTGAATGCTCACTCTTTAGAACAGAACTGCATGAATAATAGGACTCCAAGTCTCAGTAACTAAATTGGCAGTATACATAGTGTTCTTGATACTGTTCTTTATTTTATTTGATATAAGCCTGCTTGCATTTATTTTTTCTTTTTTTCTTCCTTTCTTCCTCCCTCCCTCCCTCCCACCCCCAACTCTCTCTCTTTCATCAAACTTGGTTTAAAAACAGTTCCTTTACAAGAGACATTTAAAGAGCACGCTGGGAATGATGCAAACTTAGAGGCCAGCCTCAGCATTTTGAAAGGACCTAAGGAACACAGCAATGCCCTTTCTGACAGTAAAACATGAAAAGGGCCAGGGATGTGGCTCAGTAGTTAAGTGCCCCTGGATTCAATCCCTTGTATGAAACAAAAATAAAAATAAAAATAATTATAGGCAATGTTAAGGTTTCGATTTGGACTTTCCACCATGACTTCTGTACTTGAGGATCAGTCCAGTGTGGCCAGGAGGAGAGGTGTTGGACCTTTCATAAGTGGGGCCTGGTGAGGCTGGTCAGGTCACTGGGGCTGCAGTTCTGGAAGAACTAGTCTGCTCCATAGAGGGAAGGAGACTTCTCCAGAGTGAGTTGTCATGAAGCAAGGCCACACCATGTGCTTGGCCACTGCAGCATGCAGCTGGCCTCTTCCCACTTGGACTCCACTCTGTAACAGGAGCCAGAGGAGCTCACCTGAAGGCAGCAGGTGGGACTGCCCTGTCTTGCAGTTTCAGGGTCAAAAATCAAGTCGAACACCTTTTCTTAAACCAGATCAGGTGTTTCATTGTAGTAACAGAAATAACACTGATATAAACATCCTGTTTATCTGTTAATATGACCTTTATGGAAATTATCTTATGTGGACTCATTGACCTACAGAAAGCTTTCCCTAAAGTAACACCTCCTAACAGTAGGTTGACACTCACAATCACATCATCTATTACACATGTGGAAATGCAGGTTTTCACCCAGGGCATCCGAGTCCTTTTTATATGAGCACTCTGCTGCTGCTATTGATTTCTGGGCAGATTTTGAGTAGCAGAGAAAACAATGCTATGTCCATATTTAGTCAGTTTTGCTTTTCTTTTTTCCAAGAAGAATTTTTCAGTGGATTGTGCAAGGGTCCTAATATACTGCTTGAAATTTCTTCATTTCCTGGGGACTCTACAACTTACTAAAGCGTTTTAGATATGATAACAAATTACAAACTGTAGTGTGGGATACCTATAAACATACTCTGGGCCCTGCCTTTCCTGTGATATTCCAAGAGTCGGGGAGCAGTGATCACACTAGGAGGTCATCTTTAACTGCTCTGGTCACCAGAGCTTCTGGAAGCACAGTTCCCAGGATGATTTTCCTCTCTGCTTTCTGAGATGCTTCATGAGTTGACTCATCTCAGAGGAAGATTTCACACCTACCATTGCAGTTACAGGCAGATACATGGAGCAGGGTGAGGACTAGGAATCACCTTTGAGGTGCTGCAGGTAGCTGAGGGCATGAGCCCCACACCTGGGCTCCCACACAGGTCAGAGGAGCACAGGGCCAGCAGCCTGTGTCTTACTGGCAGGTGAGCTCTGGCTTCTGGAGAGCATGAGGGAATCTCCCATTTATAGCATCTAACTGCTGTGCATATAAAATCCCCCAACTTTTCAAAGTTGTTGGTTGAACTCCATCTACATTAAAAACAATTCCTGAATGGAATTTGTTTGGCAGATGTGCTCTGGCCTCTGAAGGAGGAGCAGAGAATCCCTCATTTATAAGATCAATTTTTTTTCATATTTGCACTGAATTTTTCTTTTGCTTTTATTTGTTTATTTTACACACTTCATTTTGATTCATTGTGCACATGTGGGGTACACATTTTCATTTCTGTAGTTGTGCATAATGTATATTCGTATCATTCTTGTAAAACATACACGTCCATAGGGTAATGATGTCTGTCTCATTCTACCATTTTTCATACCCCCGCCCCTCCCCCTCTCATTTCCTTCCACACAATCTAAAGTTCCTCCATTCTTCCCTCACCACCCAATCCCCACAACCAGATTCTACATCATCATCCACTTATCAGGGAAAACATTTGTACTTGCTTTTTTGGGATTGACTTATTTCACTTAGCATGATAATCTCCAATTCCATCCATTTAACTGCAAATGCCAAAATATTATTTTTCTTAATGGCTAAGTACTGTTCCATTGTGTCTATATACCACAGCTTCTTTATCCATTCATCTGTTGAAGGACATCTAGGTTGGTTCCACAGTCTAGCTATTGAAAATTGAGCTGCTATAAACATTGATGTGGTTGTGTTACTGTTGTATGCTCATTTTAAGTCCTTTGGGTATAAACCAAGAAGTGGGATAACTGGGTCAAAAATTGGGTCCTTTCCAAGTTTTCTGAGTAATTTTCACACCAATTTGCAACTCCACCAACAATGTAAAAGTGTGCCGTTTTCCCACAGCCAGGCCAACAACATCTATTATTGTTTTTGTTCTTGATAATAGCCATTCTAATCAGGGTAGGATGAAATCCTAGAGTTCTTTTAATTTGCATTTCTCTAACTATTAGAGATTTTGAACACTTTTTCATATATATATTGATCGCCTGTCCATCCTCCTCTGTAAATTGTCTATCTAGATCCTTGGTCCATTTATTGATTGGGTCCTCATGGACTCAGGGCATTATTTCCAGAACTTGCAGCTGTGAATGGATCCCCTCTTTTTGCCAAATGTGCAGAGACAACCTGAAGATTTTACTGGTAGTGATATGTGAGAGTGATATGTTCTTTTTTGCACATTTCAAACACATTCTGTTGTTTTCTTCGTTTAGATGTGACCACCACACGTTTCTCTGAACTATCCAGGGCTGAGGTTGAATTAGGTAGTGGTGCACAGTTTCCAGGGCAATGGTGACAGTTAAATGTAGATTGTGCCACCAGGTCTGGAATTCATGTGCCACAAAACATTTGGCTCCTCCACAGACTTCGTAAGCAGCTGAGTAACCATGGAGTCATTGCTCCTGGGATCCAAGCCACTCAGCTCATTTTCTCATTTTCCCCTCCACTGAACTTTTCTTGACCACTTCCAGTCATTATTTGTGAGGCATCAGAAAATACATATTCTGAGATGGGCTAAACTGAATTCCAAGGTCAGAAGCATGCAGGGAGGAAAGAGTAGGAGACTTAATGAGGTGAGAGGTGCAGGCAATGGATAGAAGACTGATCCACATTTCTGATTGTGTGTAGAAATCAGGGGGCCAAACACCAGGGCCACTGGATCTTAATTACTATGAATTTCCTTGGCTATTAACACCACCTGATCTATAAGTAACACTGCTCCTTGGTACTGCCTTTTCATCCCAAGTTTTTCTTCTTTTATGTAATCTTGCTCCTCATGGCTGTAGCCAGCATAGCCAAAACATTTTGCCCCACAGCATTCATTGAAATCTATCTTTGGCTTTATGGTCAAGATGGCACATTTCCAGCTGCTCTGGAGCCTTGCACTGGTCACTGCAGGAGCCAGTGCCAGGGTCTGGTGCTCTCCTAAGGATCACTAATCTTTTTTTATTTCAGAGAAAGTACAGCCTTACATATTCTGGGTTAAAAGGCAGTATTCATTTTGCATCTCTCTGTCATCTTCAGAACTATTGGGATGTATCTGGAGGATAGAGGTGATGGTCACACAAGAGATCTCATCCTCTTGCTCTCATTATTGACTGAATCTCAACTTTGGGGAAAAAACAGGAATTCTCCCATTTCACCCAACACCTCTATGAATCATCATATCCCAAGAGCTACCAAAATTTTTAGTTTAGACTCTCAATTCACTGTACTGTAACACATATGGCTTGGAATGTGATTAGAGGATTAGTCAGGCTTCAGGCATGAACCAGAGAATCGATAACATCCAGAATCTGTTTATTTTATTTTCTACATCTTTGACCACCATACAATCAGACATTGAAAGACTGCTGCTTTGTCTCTTTTATATATCATAAAGTTCCTACCAAGAATACCTGAAGTGTCTTACCCATCACTCTCAAAACCCCCAGACTCATCAGGTGTGGTGATCTCTTTAATCGAAAGTGGCATTGTCATCTCTGTCCTGCTGGGGCTGAACACCATTAAAGAGGGGATGCAGAGAATCCTCCCTCTCCCCTTATAGCAAAATTTCCCAGTACCCTTTAGAGTCTAGATGCCTCTAAGCAGTGCTCTCAGCAGGTGGAGGCAGCAGGAGGAGCAGCTGGGGCAGCCCAGCCTCACACTTCTGCTTCTCTCTGAGGTTTTTGTCATGGGCTGCATCACTGTGGAAGGGTAACTGTTATGCTGTTGACAGTAATAAATGGCAGCATCCTCAGGTTCCAGGCTACTGATGGTGAGAGTGAAATCTGTCCCAGATCCACTGCCACTGAACCTTGATGGGACCCCAGATGCTAAATTGGTTGCACCATAAATCAGGAGCTTAGGTGCTTGCCCTGGCTTCTGCTGAAACCAAGATAGCCAAGTATTAACACTCTGACTTGCTCGGCAAGTGAGGGTGACACTGTCTCCTTGAGATTTAGACAGGGAGGACGGAGACTGGGTCATTATGATGTCACATCTGGAACCTGATATTAGAAACATAAAAATAAATATCCACGTAAGTATGCATGTTACAAGAGGACTTCTGTGAACATCCAGGCAGAACTGACCACAGTGATTTGAGTAAACCCCGTTTGTTGCCCCTCCTTACCTGGGAGGCAGAGCAGTAGGAACCCCAGGAGCTGAGCAAGGGACCTCATGTCCATCTTGTGTCCTGATTGGTGACTCCTGGACAGAGTGTGAACAGCCTCTTAAGAAGTCCTCAGGGGACTGGGCTGTGCTGTAGGCACATGCAAATCACCAGGGCTGGGCAGGGCTTGGCACAGCTGCAGGTCTGGATCCTCTCAACAACCAAGTATCTCCATATGTACTACCTGAGACTAAGCACAGATTTGCCTGCTGAGAATGTATTTCTCCCTAGGAGACACAGTACAGGGTCAGTCTGCTGGCCATTGTTCTATTCTCTTTCCAAAGTTCATCACATCATCTCTTGATCTCTCTGTCTCAGACATGGGATGTCAGAAACAAAAACAAAAAAGTACATTTTTTAGACTCCATGAATTTGCATCTCTTGCATTAATTAGATAGAATAAGGATTCATGATTGCTGACATTCCCTGATTATCCTGTTGTAGCAACAGTAAGTTACCCTCACTATTTCCCATAAATGCAATGTGGTAGAAGAGGAATCACCAATGCAGCCATAGTGATGTGGAAGGAAATGCCACCAAACTGTGCATTGGCTTGTCCTTTCATGTCACCTCCAGCTCAACCTCATGTTCTCCTCAATCTCTGAGTTCTCTTCATCCAGGGCATCATTATTCATTGGTGTCCTCCCTTCACATCTGCATAATTGGTTCTCCCATTTTAGCTCTGCAAAGAGTCATGCATTCCCATGTTGGATGATTCCTGAGCTCTCCAAATTATTACCTTTTGGTTTCAAAGCTCCTCCAACCAGCAGCAGATGCCCTTCTTGAAAACATTGCTCATGTGTGCCCTTGAGCCTACTGGGTTGCCTCGATGTACACACACCTCCTTCACCACCTCTTCCCTAGTTCCTAAAACAACACAGAATTCAATGCCTGGATTTAGACATCGAGGCCCAGATAGAATGAGGAGTCATCAATGAAAGAGAATCTGCACATGAAATCCACGTGTAGTTGTGGAAGGCCAGCATAGGGTGTAGAGGCTTGCATGGGAGAGCTGCTTGTTCACACATGGGACAGGTGGTACTATTGTCCCACTGGGGTTGCTGGAAAGCAATGTGACAAGGAAGATGTACACATGTACTGGATGAACTAATACGGTTGTAGGGCCCAAGTAGGGTGAGGTGGTCACTAAAGCATAGCATGCAAAGTTGGCCATATTCTGGTTATTGTTTTGAACTTGAAGAGTGACTGTGGTTAAGCATTGTGGGGTTTTCTCCTGTGAGAGTGTAGGAGCACAGAAGACACTCTTCATCCAGGAGGGATGACATATAAAAATGCTCATGAAGGATAACTGGAGCCTGTGTGCTACTGTTGGAGAAAAGATTTAAAATTTAAAGACATGGAAATATTTTCTATAAATTTATCTCACCAGATTGCAAAATTTTGCATAATAGATCAGGAGCTCAGGAGCTTGCTCTGGTTTCAGTTGAGTACCAGTGAAAATTATAGCCAGCAATCTGACTTGCACAGCAGAGAAGATTGACTCTTTCTCCTCGAAATGCAGATGGGGAGAATGGGGACTGGGTCATCTGGGTACCACATCCAGCACATGACATGGGAAACAAAATAAATGTCCACAGTATTTGTCATGTTTCAGAGGACTTCCCTGAAGGGCCAGGCACTCCTGACCACATTGGACTGAGTAAGTATCAAGTACTGTCCCTCCTTACCTGGGAGGCAGAGCAACAGGAACCCCAGGAGCTGAGCAGGGTCCCTGATGGCCATGCTGTGTCCTGACGCAGACTGACTCCTGCACAGGGTGTCACTAGCCTATTAAGAAGTCCTCAGGGCAGTGGGCTGTGCTCTGGGCACATCCAAATCAGCAGAGGCGGCTAAGACTGGGCACAGCTGCTTGGCTGGCTCCTCTCAGTGACTCAATACAGGTCTAGTGTCTTCAGGTTTCCCAGGTCATAGAATGGAAACACAGATTTGCCTGAGGGGAACATGTTTCTCCCTGGGAACCACAGGGAGAATCAATCTATTGTCCTATAAATGAATATCACCGTATCTGTACATTCTGTTCTTTTCTCCTATGCTTGTCACCGGGGGTGGTGTTTTCCTCAGCATTTCTGCAGCTATGACCAAAAGATCCAACAAGAATATTTTATTTGTGCAAGTGTATTTGGCACTCATGATTTCAGAGTTCTTAGTTCATACAGAGATGACTCCCTGGCTCTGGGTTCCAGGTGAGGCAGATTATCATGGTGGAAGGGTATGGTGAAGGGAAGGAGCTCAGGGCATGGAAATAAGGAAGAGCTCCCCTTACCCCTAACAATATATAAGCTCCAAGAGCACCTCCCTCAAGGACCTACCTTCTCAAGCCACATCCTACTTGCCCACAGTTAGGAACCAGTTAATCCTTATCAGGAGATTATGCACTGATTAGGTCAAGGCTCTCATAACACAATCATTTCACCTCTGAACCCTCTTGCATTGTCTCACACATGAGCTTTTGTGGGATACCTCATATGTAAACCATAACATAAAGTCTATTTGGGAAATATATATCAAGATAAGGCATCAAATTATTGAAGCTCCCTGCATTCAGAGTCTGTAGATATATTGAGGCCACAGAACTTACTTTGACCTGTTTCCCTGAAACCCTGGGTGATTAATCATCACCCCTACAATTTAGTGATGCCGCCAAGTATAAAAAGGATGGGGAGGTAGATATTAGATGCATAAGTAAAAAGACAGGTAGTCAGATGGATAGTTTAATTAAAATAACAGAAAAAGAAATCAGTGTGAAGCTTGAACTTGTAGGAAGCAGTGTCCCAGTTGTTGAGGATGGAAGGCACAGGTATCTGCCTTGACGTGCCTGTCATCTGCCCATAGCTACTTTCATCTTCCATATGGGAACCTCTTTCTGACCATTTCCTTGAGGTCAGCTGACATCAGGTATATTTTCTGTCCAACTCAGAAAAGTCTCCACTCCCTTTCTAGTTCTATGGACACTGTGTTTCCATCCTGAGTTTTTCCCAAGCTCTTGGAAGGCTTCCCATGCCTCTCAGTTCCCTTGACACAAGTTGCCTGCTTTGAAGTCCAGCTGTTCCCTAGGACAGGAGATCTGTTCTGCTCCTCTCCTCCTGGCCCCAGAAAGACAGCAGCCTGCCACCAGCTCCCTGAGGCCTAGCTTTTTGGTCTGCAACATTTCTGTGCTGTCCATTGTGCTGTCCAAATCCCATTCAGTCTTTTGAGGCTTCATCTTTATACTCTCCTGTATGTTTGGGAATTCAAATTTCTAATACATATTAAACACACTAGAAGTTTCCATATTTAGAACCTCAAGAGTGATGTACAGCCCCTGATAGGTATGAACTTTCCTTTACCAATAATCATAATTCACTTCTCCCCTGATGATGAGAAAAAATTCCTTCACTTTAGCATCCACCTTCCTTCATTGGACAAACAAATATTAAAGGTGACCAGAAAAGCAGTTCAAACTTCACAAAGTTTTCAGGAAAGTGGTGTGTGCAGAAAGATTACTGAGAAAAGTTTGTTTCTGACTCAAGCAGTATTTGTGGATCTGTCTCCTTAAATAATATCCATACTCTTGGTCCCCAGAGCTCTTTCTGAAAGACAGGATCTGAAAAAAATCTAAACTGCATTGGCTCGTCCTCTGATCATCTTCTACATGTGCATGTGTTCTGTGTGTTTGTGTGAGTGTGCACACATTTACCAGCTTGGGCACGAATATGTGTAGATGTTTGTGTGGCCAGCAAAAAAACAAAGCAAAACAACAACAACAAAAAATATATATACGCATATATATTATATGTATCGGTGTATGTTTATATACATATATGTGTATTATATGTGTACATATATAATTTCTGGCCATATATCACATATATCACATAAGTAAATATATGCATATTTATATATGAATATATAATATGTGGCCATATATCACATATTCTTATGAATTTATATATGAATATAATATATTAATATAATTTATTAATATAATTTAATAATATAGCGAATATAATATATTAATATAAGTTATTAATATATAAACATTATTAATATATTAATATAATTTATATATGAATATATAATATGTGGCCATATATCACATATTCTTATGTCATCCATTTTTAAGCATTTAGATGTATGCTTGTATGTGTGCGCAAGTATTTTTTTAAATATGAAATTATTAATTTTCAATAAGTATGTATGGCATAAATTAATTCTTACACTCATTGCTGTATTTATTATTGATATAATCTGTATTACCCTTGCATTCTCCACTCCTCTTAAGTGTTTCTATAAATGAGCTAAACTTTATTCTAATCATTCATATATATTTCAGAATTTTTCTTTCTTTCAGGTCTCTTTAAAAATTGATTTTTATGCATTCATAGTTATGAAATCAGTTTCATAAACCAAATCTGCCTATATGTGTGGAGGCTCCTTGTTGTAGTAGTTAGTATTTTAACAATAATGGTGTGTAACAAATGACTCAAAATCCACTGGCTCACAATACTAACCATTTATAGTCATGAGTACAGATTACATTGGTTCCCCTGATCCAGGGAGGGCTCAACTGGCTGGTTCTGTTGCAGGTCCCTGAGCTGGTCTCCAACCCATAGATTTGATTTGATCTGGGCAGTGGTCAAAGGTTCACATAGGATGCAGGGCAAAGGAACAGCATCCTGAGGTCAAGCTACATCACAAAATTTATGCTCCAACATTTCCAATACAAGCCCAACCATTTGACTTATTTTTTGTCTTCATAATTATTTAATTAACTAAAAATAATTATTCCATTTTATTTTCAAGGGAAGATATCATGCAATTGAAAGATTTTATATTAATAAAAATGCATGGGCATGTGTGTGTTTGGAAAGGATTTTGATTTGTTTGGCAACTGAATATATAAATGTCTACAGCAGTTTCTCATTTTTCTACTTATCATACAACATTGAAATTTTCTTGCTATCCCCAGAATTGGCAATAATATTTGAAAACACTTCCAAGGTCATCATCCAGTTGTCAAAATTCTGAGAGATGGAAAATAGTGATCACAACAGGACATCTGCTGTCAATTCCCATCGTCAGGATCACTTTGAATTTTGCCATTAATTCTTTTACTGCTCCAGTTTCCTGTAGATTTCCGTAATAAGGGCCCTCCCTGAGATTCAGAAGACAGAAGGAGGGGATTCTACATTATCCCCCAGCACCTGTGCTGAGACCTGTGCACAGAGGTGAGAAGAGAGAAGACCTTGCAAGGGTTCCAGCATTAAGGGCATCTCCACCTCTACCACTGGGATCTCAGAGATGCTGAAGGCTTCATGGCCAGAGGGTGTATACCTTCTGAGGCAGATATACACTGATGACTGGGATAGGATCATAGCATCTCCATGTATTGTAACTGCACTTTTGACAAATCCTCAAGGCTTTAAAAGATTGACCCGAAAGAAATGATAGTTGTGTAAAGTTATGAATATGCTAATTACATGATTTCATGATCACATAATGTGCATAGGTATAGAAACCTCACACTGCAACCTTCAAATGCAAGCAATTATTAGGCCCATCAAAAAAAATCAGAAGACTGTTGGTTAGACTCTATTTCTCTTCACTTTACAAATTCCTTCTTGCAATGCCTACAGTGGCTTCCTCTGTGCTGTCAGAACCAAAAATCAACACCAAGTCCCTCTTCTCAGTGCACTGATCCGTGCCCTTTATTAAACAAGAAGATGCATTTCCATGAATCTCTGCTAGTGCTGAGCAGAGAAAAGTGAATGAGGCTGGAGAGGAGCTCCCTGGTTCCTTCCAGGAAAACCTCCTAGTGTCCTTCAGAGCCTGGTTGCCTCTGAGCAGTGCTCTCAGCAAGTGGAGGCAGCAGGAGGATCACCTGGGGCAGCATGGCCTTACATTCTGCTTTCCTGGGAGTTTTATGTCATGGCCTCTATCACAGTGGGAGGAGTATAACTTCATAGACAGTAATAAGTGCAACATCTTCAGGCTGCAGGCTGCTAATGGTGAGAATGAAATCTGTCCCAAATCCACTGCCACTAAACTGGGCTGGGATCCTGGATTGCAAATTGGTTGCATATTTGATGAAGAGCTTAGGAGCTTGCCCAGGTTTCTGCTGACAATTGGGGACAGCTACAGCCATGATTCCTAACTTTATACCAAACTCAGTGGATCTTGTCAAGAGTTAGCCCCATTCATCCTTCTCTCTTGACATATCTCCCAATTAGCTCCTCGGCATCTGTTTAATTCCTATATATTAAATGCCAATATTTGATCTCTCACTCACTGTTAAAGTAGTCTGAAGAAGTCCCTAACGTAATTTAAATTACACTAGTGACCTGGCCATGACTTTCACTGCTCATTTCTAGCTACTTCTTTTCACTACATAAACCTAAAGTCCTGGAACTGTCCAGAAAAACTGAAGATCAATTTTCCATAAGTCAATTGAAGACCAAGCCCTAGTCACCTGTGAAATTGCTTCAGGTTTCAGAGAAGAGGGGAGGAAGGGAGTATGAAGATGGAGATCACCAGTCTTCCTGCAGGTAACAAGCCCAGAGCATCCTCAGTGGACTGCTGGATCATAATGGGACCTGGAGAACCTGACGGTGTCTAGGTCCAAGGCCTCTCCTCTGCTATGACGTGAACGACCAGTGCCTTGGCAGTAGCACGTCAAGACAGCCACACTGACACCCCAACAAGAGGGGCCAATGGTCTGGTCCTTAGGAGGACAGGACCCAAGTGACCCTCCTCCTATCACTCCACAGAGAGACTGGCCTACAGCAGAGACAACTTTCTTCCTCAATGTCATACTTCGGACCCAGAAATATCCAGTCAGAGCTTGACTTCTGGGACTGTGTTGGCTTCCTCTGGATCTTTGCTCTTCTCTGTGATACACAGCATTTGTTCAGCCCCCGGGGGAATGTGAGGCAAAGGGCTGCTGCTGGAGACGATGTGGGGTATGGAACATCAGCTGACCTGCAGGAGCCTGTGGGCAGCAGGTCTGTGAGTTATGGCCAGAGCAAGAGATGAAGGAACAGGAGTGGGACCACATGTGAGCCCAGGGTCGGGACTCCCAATACCAGAATCCCACACAAATTCCAAATTTAAACCCAGGCTTCCAAAAATTCATCTAATCATCTTGTGACTAAAGTTGAATAGACAGAACTTAATTTACAAAGCTGCCTTGGTTAAGTAGAACACAGCAAAAAAGTACACATGTGTGTGTGATTGCTACATACATGTGATTCTTCCATTTTCTACTCATCATATGACTTCATGAAGTGTTCTTTCTGTGAACATATAGGTGCTGATGATTTGAAGGTGTTCAAGTGCATCCAGGTCTTTGATTCACTTGCATTGACTTTTGCACACAGTGAGAGACAAGATCTCCAGTTTGCATGATGATCTCTTCCCAGTTATAATAGCTATTATTATTATTAGAAAACAAGCAAAAAAAAACCACCCAAAACAAAAAACAAAACAAAACATAACAAATGCTGGTGAGGATGTGGAGAAAAAGGAACCCTCATGCACTGCTGTTGGGAGTGTACATGTGTACAGCCCCTCTGGAAAACACTATGTATATTCCTTTAAAAATAGAATGTTATGATCCAACTATCTCTGAATTCAGCATACAAAGAGACACCTGCTTGCCCTTACTTACTCCGGCACTGTTCATGATACCAAATGTATTGAATCTGCCTAGTTACCCTTCCAAAGATGAACAAATAAATTTGTTATGCAAAATCTATGGAGTAATATGCAATCAGGAAAAACAAAAAAGTCCTGTAAGTTTAAGGAAAATGAATGAAATTCGAGGACTTCATGATGAGCAAAATAAGCCAGAATAGAAAAGTGTCTTCTGTTTCTCTTATATGTGGAATCTTAAAAAAAAAAAAAAAGTGTTCCTGTAAGTAGAACAGAGATTCCTCAGGGCAGAGAAGGGAGCTCAGGGGTGGTGAAGGGAGACAATGATAGAAAGGTGGATTCAGCAAGAGCATGATCAATGCACACCATATGCACTTATGGAATACCACAACAAGTCCCCTAAATATCTACAAATCATCCATCCAGGATGCTAAAAATAGTCATTGAAAATAAGTCAATAAATTCAAGAGTTCTTATTTAGACTCCTTCCATGTATTTAAAGGGATTCCTGATTGGAATATGTACATGCCTTCTCTTTTTCTATTTTATTTAACCAAGGCAGGAGAGCAAGGAATTCTCAAATGGCCCAGATGTGTATCTATATCCATATGAAGAAATGAAAAATAACTACATGTTGGATGTTGAAGTAGGATAATTAATATCAGATGAAAATGACACAGGAAACAAACCACTCTATTTATGAAAAATAAAAGGAAAATATCTGGACTAATCAAGGATACCTCACAAAATGGTAAGAAAAGGAAATTTCAAAGACAATGGGCCAGGGAGATTCAAGATGGTGGGCTAGAGGAAGGCTGCATTCCTACTTGCTCCATGGATTCCTACTTGCTCGGGATTCAAAGAGCAGGAATATGGCTCTCAATGAGATTTTATATTCAAATCAGATATAAGAGTTCCCCAGTCGCTGCTCCAGAACCAACTCTGCTGGACCGGCCTTGGCCTGGCCCCGGGCAACTACCACCTGGGAGCGCTGGACACCTGCAGCCACTTTGGAGACACCAACTTGGGCCTAGACTCAGGCACCAGCCAGCGAGTGAGTGCGGGTCCCCAAGTGAATGCAGGTCCCCAGCAGCTGCTTCGGAGTCACT